>PVHY01019976.1:0-26413 GCA_004024945.1 Uropsilus gracilis | reverse complement strand
AACCGCGATCCCTAGCCCCGGCTGCTTCATAGGCTGAAGCTTACAGGCAGGAGCCACCGTGCCCGGCCTAATTTTGTCTGTTTCTCCATCACCAGGAAGGGTGTCAGGACCAACTTAGGGACATTGCTGTTGAAGGAAGGACCTCGGTGACACAGGTGCCAAGCACCCTAGATAGTATCCTAACCCCCTTCTCACTTCCTATTTTCTATTAAACCAAATCTAAACTCATTTGCCTGCTTTGTGAAGCCCTATGTAACTGGCCTACCTCACTTTATTTTCTAGCATTATCTATGTTGTTGTGCAAGTTCTCTGGGTATTGGCCAGCGCGATGTCTTCACCACCTCTCCAATGAGCTGAATCCTCCCAATGAGGGCTTTACTCATTCTCTCCTGAGCACCACCACTTCCACCGTCGCTTTCCAGCTCTTCCACCCAAGCTGTATTCTAACCTCCATCACCCAACATCATGAGCCAGTCGTGCACACTGCTCATCCCTCCAGAAAAGCCTCCCCATCATTCAGGCTGCCTTTAACACCACACACACACACACACACACACACACACACACACACACTACACAATGTCTACAAACCTTCTCAGATACTTTACTAAATCTGTTGCCTTTAACACCACACACACACACACACACACAATGTCTACAAACCTTCTCAGATACTTTACTAAATCTGTTGCCTTTAACACCACACACACACACACACACACACACACACACACAATGTCTACAAACCTTCTCAGATACTTTACTAAATCTGTTGCCTAGTTTTCGTTTGTCATGTGATAAATAAGTCATGTTTCTCCAACTTGACAACAAGTTCTTCGAAGAAAAGAATCACGTTTACTCCCAAATATTCCCACAGCAATGGCTAAGTGTATTTTCTAGATGAAAAGGCTGAACAATATTTTATTTTTGCCAGAAAAGTGTCATATGCAAACTCTTACCTTTTAGCTTTCAATTCAATTTGACTACATGTCACCTGAAAGATACTCTACTTTTCATGCTAATAGGAGGATGGAATAAAGGCATTAACTATTCAACAAGAGAACAGTCAAACAGTATAGGCTTTTTATAGTTCTACATATAAACATTGGTCTAAACAACAGCTGGAATAGAACTCAACAATTCCACTTCAATTCATCTGAATTTTATATGGACCAGTGATGTCAGTACTATCATTGCCTCCCTTCATATGTGAGGAGACAGAGATAGAGTCCAAAGCCATATGACTACAAAGTAGCCAAACTGATTCCATACCTAGACCAAGTAGCTCAGGCCAGGTAGCTTCCATCGGGTCTAAATGGCTTTGAACATTCCTGTTAGCAAGTGGTCATTTTTGTATGAATTCTCCCATGACAGCAACGAGGAGTGTTCTTCTAGAGGGCTATCTTGTCACAGTTAGGAATATAAAAATCACCATCACTCAAGTCCAATGTAAAGGCAATGCAAGACTAGAAGTCATCTTCCAGGAAAACATCAAAGAAAGAAATATGCTGCTAATAAACAGCAACTTCTTTGAAGTGATATCAGTCCTAGGGGCCCTGCAATACGGTATGAACCCAAAGTCCATAAAGTACCAGGAGCCCAACTTCTGGGTAACCTGAGGGTGGGATTCCCTCAGACCAGTTACTCTATACCCAACAAATCTGCCCCAATCCTAAACTCCTCAATGGGACAAAACTCAATACGACCCAAACAAAGCAGCACTTGGATTTGTTTACGATCGTTTGAATATGATCTGTGGGCCCACACACAGCATGCTTGAGTACTCGGGATTAGGTACAAGAGGAAAAACCTCATCCTGGTGTCAGATCATGGCAGGAAATGATGCCACCAACAGAGATTCCTGTATTAGCAGTTGCTTAAGTACCATAAGGCTTTTAGGGGGAAAGACAGGGAGGCAGTGGTTGGAAATGAAGCCCCATTATTAATGTAGTCAAGCTATTCAGCTGGATTCAATAAAATAAAAAGCCCGGCCCAGACCAGTGTCTGTAGTAGAAGATGCTAAGAGCTGTTTTTGAAAAATCTGGTTTTATTGAATCCAGGTTTTATACACAGCATTCCTTCTTCCTGAATGGCTGAAAAACCATCCCATGCATTTTCAGCCTCTTTTTAGAGGAAATGGACTTAAGCTGTGTCAAGAAAGCACAGTTAGATTTAAGGGGGAGAACTTATAATGTTCAAAGCATCGAAACCTCGCCAGCCCTTTGGCTATATCATCAGGAGAGGCTACCAGTTCCTCTTTTCATCAATTCTGTTCAGGTGAAAAACCATTTTGGGTAGTGTTCGAGGTACCAGGCTCCCAGCAGGCCCCGAGCAAACCCAGACAAACCAATGCAGCCCCAGCTGGTCAGAAATTTACAATCCAGGGGAGGAAACAGGAGCTGGGGACTGACTAGTCCAAAGTGGGAGATGGTTCTGGTGTGGGTGGCTGTCACTTGATATAACTGTCATGTGTGACCTTCTTGCTGAACTTAACGATGTCACTTTTCATGTCTCTGGCTCTTGGCTCCTCATTGTTTTAGCGTTGTTCTGTCCCCATCTCCCAGGCCCCAATCTTTGCTGGAGCTTCCTGGTGGGTGTAGCTACAGGTATTCTAAGCTTCTCCCCCTGACCACATCCTTGCCAGCTGCTCCCCTACCTCCACACCCCTGCTCAGCCACTCAGCACACATGGGCCAGTACTGCCAGGAGACCCCTTCAGGCCCGAAGCATCCAGCCTGGGTTTCCTATTTACCTGCTCTACAAACCTTTACTAAGCCTCAAGAGCCCAGGGGCAGAGGGCAAGACAGAGCGATTCAGCAGACTGCCTACAGGATCTTGCCGACCAGGGAAGGGATAAGAAAGTTCACAGCCCAAGGGAAAGTGCAGCCCACAGGGGCATCAGATGGCAGTTAAACACTGTGGCTCCCAGGGAGGGGCTGGTGGAGCAGAGGTGACGGCTGAGGCCTGAATGCCCCGGATGGGCTTGTGCCAGGTCGCCTCACAAGCTGTGCTGTGGACCTTGGAGCTGGCTTGTTGCCGGGGTGCAGTGCTGGTGTGCAGTGCTGGCCACCTTCTGCAACAGGGCCAGAGCCGTGGGGGCACCCAGGTCCCCTATGATGCCAGAGTGAGAAATACCCAGGAAGGGAGAGGCAGGAGGAATGTGAAGGAGCAGAGTGACTGCTTCCTGGGAAGAAGAGAGGGGCTATTCAGTGGAGGAGAATCCAGGCCACCACTTAGATCAGGCCTTGGAGATGAAAGGACTTGAACTTGGGGAGGTGAGAGGAGTCATTCCAGACAGATTAGCCGCCAGGAGCCTGCAGGGTCAGGGCCAGCACAGCTGTGCTCACTGTCTCAAGGACACCCTCAAGGCATGTAGGGTCTCTGTGGAGCCATGTCCCTCGCATCACATTCTGTCACTTCCCAACCTATAAAAGTGCCCCCCGGAGTCTTGCCAGACCTCCAGGCCCAGTTCCCTCCAGCGCCCTTTGCAGTGGCTCCTTCAGGCTATGCTGACGGTGGTGGTTACTCTTCACCAAGTCACAGGCTGCCCAGCAAAGCTGGGTGAGCTGCCAGATGATCCTTGGGGTTAGTGTCTTTGTTTCCCACGATGGCATCGGGGTTAGTCCTTTTACTCGCAGACGGCTGTCACTCAGTCATTGTGTGTCTGATGTCAGAAACAACACACTCAGCAATGGAGAAAGGAGGGCAAGTTCACTGGCTGAGCATCTGCATTTGGTATGGTGAGAGTCATTGGCCAAGAGAGATGCCTTAGTTGTCACTCACTTTCTAGCTCAGACCATGAAAACTACACATGCCCACATACACACGTATGTCCACACACACACACACACACACTGATACCTAAGGAAGTACATGAAAAACATTATTTCAGAGACAATTAGTATTATAATGAATTGGTTTTCTTTCAAATGGTGTTAAACGTGAATAAGTATTAACAATTCCATCCAACACAGGGGAGAGTGTCTAATAGCTAATGGCGGGGAAATGGGACAACAGAGACGTGAAACTTGGGCAGGAAGACGTTAAAGGCTATAGCACTGGCAAGGGTGGATGCCTTAAGTGGTATTATTATCATCCAGGAGTTTATTACTCATATTGACTGACCTACTTCCTTCCCTTCTTCTCTCCATCCTTCCCTCCGTGGAGCATTTACCAGGTGCCAGGCACTGAGCTGGATGCTGAGACAGAAGAATAAGATCGGGCCCCTGCCGTAAGCAATTCACATTCCAGCCAGGGAGGCCACCAGCTTGCAAATCTTAGCATTGCAACTTGATAAGGTGCTATCACAGAGGTATGTGGGAAATGTTATGGAAGCATGCTGGAAGGTGGCATCTGTTTTGAGTGGGTTTTAAGGCTTCCTCTGGCATATAACTGTCATTGAGTAATGACTATTTCTCATGTCTTACTTCTCAGGGTATAGCTGTCTCATGCAGTCACCTTCTCGCTTACTCTCTTCCTCCCCACCAGTTATTCATCTATTTACCTCTTTCAGCTCCATCTATCCATCTAGCATCTGCCTGTCAATCAGTCTGAACCAGGAACCCATCATCTATTATCTATCAATTATCTACCTGTCTGTCATCTATGTATCTATCACCCACCCTAAAGATTTAAAAGCATGTAACTTTCCTTTCTAAGATACATTGCTCTCTTCTCGCTACAAGGAAAATAACTACCAAAGATCATTTTGCCAAAGTGGAAGTTAACAAAAAGAGCTTGGAGGTCCTTCTTTGGAGGTCTTTAAAAATGGACTTCCTCTCATCTGGCTGGGAGGGCTGGGTGGTCCGCCTAAAGGCAGTGGGGCTGACCACTGTACTTTCGTTGCCAAGAACCTGTAAGTCCCCTTGGATCAAGAACAGCTGCTAATCTTTTAATCCTAGAACTGGCTGCCCAGGCAAAAGGTTGGGGCTGGGGAATGACGACTCTGGAGGGCACATTTCTATCATCTTAGAAGCCACGGTTGTGGTAGGCTGCCATTTTATTAGAGACCACTAACCACTGAAGGCACCCAGGCCATTATACCTAAAAATCAAGAGCCAAACATATGGAAGATGCTTGAACTAATTCACAATTTTGTCATACAGCTTATGTTTTCTAGTTCCCTCAAGCTCCTGATCTGTTACCAAGTGGTGGAAAACGCAGACAGCTCCATTCTTCGGTGCATTTAGCACAAACTTCCAAAGGCCTCCTTCTTTTCTTTCTTTCTTTCTTTTTTTTTTTTTCTTTGAGACTAGGTCTTGCTATGTTCCCCAGAGTAGTCCCGATCCTATGGACTCAAGTGATCCCCAGGCTCAGCCTCCCAGGTAGCTGGGACTAGAGGCTTGTGCCACCACTCCCGGCTATTCTTTGAGACTAGGTCTCACTATGTTGCCCGGAGTAGTCTTAAACCCACGGACTCGAGTGATTCTTAGCCTCAGCCTCCCGCGGCTGGAATTAAAGGCACGCGCCACTGAGCCTGGCCCAGCCTCCCATTCTGTTGCACATAAATTCCTCCTGGAATGCTGGGACTGGAGGTGGTCTCCAGACCCAAGGGAAGAAGAAAGGGAATCTAGGGGACATGTGGGAACGCCCACATGTAGGCATACATGTAGGTCCCCCTACCTGTAGTTGGTGCCCTTTACTGAAATCCAAACCTAGGAGCTCAACCACCTGGAAAGCTGAAGGTAAGCATGGTGTCTGGCATACTGATGGGCTCAGGGGTCGAGGGGCTATTATCTCGGACTCCTAACTTCTTGGTAAGAGTTGCTGCTTCACCTAACAGCATCGAATCAGCAGCGCTGACTCTGGGGTTCTGACTGACACTGGCTGAACCCCCAGCCACTAATTCTTGGTCTGCCAGGTCTATAGGCACAAATCTGTTGACATTCAGCCCCTACCTGATCGCTCCAAGAGTGTTTTGGGGAATGTCAGTAGGAGACAAGCCTTGTTTTTGAAAATAAATGCAGACAATGCATTTTCTTCACCAAGACAATTTTAAACCCATTTAAAAACTACCTTTTGGAGAGAACAGAGTGAGTCTGTTTGTATTCTTTTCCATTTGGTGGGTGTTTTCCCTATAATTCTAACAAGTAGATGCCTATTCTCCATAGCCAAATTATGGTCAGCACCTGAGCACAATAGCCAAGAGCATATAATAATAATATAAAATCATAGTGCTCAACAGCAAGCAAACAAGGTCTCAGCTAAGAACCTATGTTTTAAATGGATGCAATAATATAGCTTCAATTTGGAGCGGTGCCTGATACACAGTATATAATCAGTGTTAATCATGAATACCTTGGACACCCAGGCTGGCTTTCATTTTGAATAGTTCTTCGCAACCTTGACATTACATTTTGTTGGCTCTCTCCCACCTTTGGTATTCAGGGAGAAAGGCCCAGCCCACAGCCCCATATGGGGAACTAGAATGTCACATCCTGATTATGGCCAGTATCTGGAATCCCATTTTGGAGCTCTACTCCTGCCTTGCTGTTCTATATCAGTTTGCCCCTGCACCCTTTCTTTACACTCCTGTCTTCAAATCTTGAGGCCACCTGCAGCATTTGGAAATATTTCTGTTTTGCACATAAGGAAACACACAGGTGCAAACGATAATGTGGAAAGAAGTGTGCAGTCACCCAGGCCAGTCACAGCAGGTCACGAGGCCAGTCACAGCAGGTCATGCGGCCCCATGGACTCGAAGTTCACATGTGACACTGCTGGCCGCCGGCCGGGCATCAGCACAAAGAAAATTATACCAATTGGATGCCTTCTTCCAGAACCAGAATCAGACAGAAGACAACCCTTTCATTAGATATTCTTGGTAAATAGATTTCTTTTGAGAAGGTTGGAAAAGAGTTCCTTTCCCATTGAGGTCATGTTAATAAAATATCATGAACTGACTACAGGATGTTCACTGTGACCAGTAATGTCGCTTCTGTTCTGAATTCAAAGTGAACGTTTGGTGTAAGAATAAAAATCATGTTTTGCCTGAAGAGTTACAGCAGGTCTGAGGCAGACCCACCCCCTTGCCGATGGTTAGAATTTACCGTATACTTTTCAAGTTTCAGTCCCCAAGTCAGCTGAATGGGTCTATAAATAAAAACCTAAACTCCTTAATTTCAAAGATTCTGGCATTTTTAACCTTTTTAAAGAAAATGAAAGGATTTATTTCCTAGAGTCAACTCGACCATGCTACCAGCACAGGGTGAATGAGCCTGATTCACCGCTAGGTTAAGGTGGTTACGAGAACCCAGTGCATTCAGATAAAGTATAATGAAAATGCTTAGCAACTGGGGGACCCAGAAGAGCTCAGACGCTTGCACAAGAAAAGCACGTATAAATCCCAAATGGAGAAGGATGTTATTGACAACAACAAACAGGTTGATAGCGCCATTTATTCTACAAGTCTAGCTAAGTGCACTCACCAAGAGCTCTATGATGCAATGAGTGAAGTTGGATCAAAGCTGGGGAGGTTTAGAAGAAAGCCTGTCAAATATACGATAAATACATTAAAAATAAACCAAATCAACATATGGTGAATATATGGTAAACTCATAGTAGGAGGTAATGTGCCGTTATTGGAGATAATTACGGAGCTAGAGATAGTAACTCTAACCTACAGTTGGGGTAACACACATAAAAGCCCATATTATCCCAAATGACCCCCCACATACAGAACGCTGGACTCATTCACAGTCTATGTAGTTAAAACCCCAGTAAATGAATGCAATTTCAAAGAACAATTTCTAAAGAGGATGGAGCACCTCACCAGGTAATTACTTTAATCATCCTTTCGTTTGTTTACTGGTGCAGTGATTGAGTATTATTCCACACTCATCTGCTTCCTGAGCAGAAACAGCACAGATGCTAAAGATGCTGGGACTTACTCGGTGCTGAAGAACTGGTAAGATGGATTTTAGGTTTTTAATTAAATATAATTATTTTCCCACTCTAGATCTTCAGGGAGTCAAAATCCGGCTCCTAAGTAGAGATCAAAATGGTAAGCAATGAGTTTTAAACATCAAGTCTGCCTAGTGAGCTAATCAGCCCTCTATGTGGTCTCGAAGGCAAGAAAGTCTACTTTTGGGGCATGGATGGTTCTCAACTCCGCATTTATTCCTCCTTTAGTTCATCTTTTTTCTTTCTTTCTTTCTGTTTTTGCATTTGGAACATTATGTGCCTTCCCACTAGCTCTATACAGGATGTCTATAAATAGTAATTTAAAACTGGGGGCGAAGGGGGGAGACAACAGATTGCTTAACTTGAAATTACATTTTCTGAAGTTCTTTCCAATATAAAAGTTGTGATCAATCGTTCTCTTTTATTCACTGAATTGGTACAACTAAGACGAAAAAATTCATTTTCAACGTATCTCTTGTACACTCAGTTAAAATACACAAATGCCAAAAACACCAACGCTACCTGAACATTTTGAGTGTTATTTGTTTAGACATGTTTGTTTTCTTAGTTAAGCTAAAAATATTTTCCCCTGGTATTTCTGAAGGGACATTTAGACTAAAATAAAAATAAAAATAAATGGCATGTTTAAAAAAGTTACATTCATCAGACCTGGAACAGAATACAGAAATGGTCGAAGGAAGTGAATTTTAGGACCTGTGTAGAAGTTTTCCTATTTCACTCTAAATAGACATGGAAAAACAAATTAGGGGTAAAAAAAAGTACATCTCCACCCTGTCCTAAAGAAGAATGGAAAATTATCCCTGATGCTAAGTAGAGAAATCAATTATTAAATATCTATATAATAATTTTCCTGTTATTTTATGTCAATACTACTACTATGAACTATAACAATTACATGAAAATTCTTTTTTTGGTAACAGGATTTTTATCATTTGACATGTACTTGACATCACTGAGAAGAGGAATCTTAGGGGGTGGTGACAATAAAACTTATTCTAGAATCCTGACTATAATCAAACTTGGCTTGTCATTTCCTTTTAGGTAAGGAAAACATAGTTAGAATTTTAGCACTGAAAGGGCCATCAGACCTAGGATTTCCTCTCTTGCATAATGGTTCCTATAATTTGGGGAATCCAGAAACGTTTTGAAAATGTTATGCTAAGTTTCTTCTGTTTGTCAACTTTTCTGGGGAGAAGGAATATGGTTTGGGTTTAATTTAATTTAATTCTCGGAGGGGCTGGACGGGTGGGCAACAGGAGTCTGAGGAGCTGACCTGTCTACAGACAGACAACGCCCTGGGGCAGGCTGGGTTTGCACTCCCCATAGCAGCTTCCCTCACCTCCAGTAGGACACATGAAGCCTCCTCCTCCCGGGAACAGCTGCACCCAGCCAGCCCGCACAGGTGTGCAGGACACGCACTGTACAAATCTTGAAGCAGTCCTTGACCACCATCCACCTCCCTAAGCTCACAGTCCCGGTGAGCTACAGGGCTGGGAACAACCGGGGCCTCTGGGGTCCTAGCCTCCCTGAGAGGAAGAGGCCTCAGGCTAATTCAGTAAGGGACCATGGGCCATTTGGCTGTGGCACAAAGTGCCAGTACTTAAAGCTTAAAATTGGCACCAGAAATGGATTTTGCCAGTTTTCATTCTCAGGAGATCCTCTGCCACCTGGACACAGCCAGCCACTTAACAGCAACATGCTCCAAGATTCCAAGAGACTAAAAGGCTCATAACTGTTGTTTAGAAATGTAAATGGCTCTAAATTATAACCAGAGATGGAAATGCACGGAGGGGGACAGAGAACACTCTGTAATCGTGTCTCTGGGTCCCTTGGCCCCTCCGACGCTTTAGGCGGATAGGAACAGTTTATGGATGTGAGGCGAAGGTTCTTGGAGCGAAGAATGTCCATTTCCATCCGAGATTAAAATGCAGTTTGGGAAAACAATTACCTGCTCGGGATCCTGGGAAAGTAAAACTTCCTGGTTTCTCTGCCAGGAAGAGCGATTGTAAAACAAGGGCTGAGAATCTCACAAACAAGATTTCCGAATTTTATCCAAACAGCTGCATTTTACCTTCGAGTAGCCCAGACTGACTTGGGTCTGATGGACGTTGCAACATCAAGTTTGAGGTCTCCCCAGTCTGGTGCCAAGACTGGGCCCCATGGGACAAAGAGAGAACAGTTGCTCTCTTAATCAGAGCAGAAAACAAAACTACCCCCCACCTACCCCCAACCTCCCTGCTTTGTTGTGAAATTGTCCCTGTGCCTTTGAGGCGAGATTAAAATCCCAGCCATGTCAAATCTAAAGAGCAGGTTCCCAGGCGGGGAAGGGAGAGTGGTTGGGGGGGGGGGGGGTGAAAAGCCAGTTGCAGTGAATTGATGGAGGATTTGGGGACTTGACTCGATTTGAATTCACAGGAAAACACAAGCCCTCAATTTCAAAATGAGAGAATGAAGTCACGAGAATATTCTGCTTGGTTCCTGCCTTCATTCTTGAGCTGCTGAGGAAGCCAGGAGCAGGTTTCCTGAGGCCCAGCATGGTGCTGAGTGAGCGGCTGCTTTTCCCTCCTTTCCTGCCCTGGACACACAGAGATTCTGCAGTGAGAGAATGAATGGTCTACCCACCCCCGGAACATTTCCTGGAAAGGTGGGGTGCTCGCTTGAGTCCGTGGGTTCAAGACCCGCCCGGGCAACGTAGCAAGACCTAGTCTCAAAAAATAGCTGAGCATGGTGGTGCACACCTGTAATCCCAGCTACCTGGGAGGCTGAGGCTGAGGATCGCTTGAGTCAGGGGTACCCTGGGCAATGAGAGTCTGCAGTTCCCCAGGCAACATAGCGAGACCTAGTCTCAAAAAAAAAAAAAAAAAAAGTTGCTGGAGTGAGGAGGGAAAGAAAAAGTTGGTGAGATTTCAAAGCATGAGCAGGAAAGACTAGAGATTTTGAAACAGGCTGAGAAAGAAAGTCATCTGGATTCTCAGACACACAGAACACTCTAGCTTTCAAGAAGACTGCCCTGGATCCTCTTCCAGAGCCCCCCCCCCCCCATTTCTCATCTGATTCTAAATCTTTGGGTTTAATGCTACATGGAAGCCTGCTCCAAGCTCCTCTCGACACCATCCGTAGAGGCCATCTGGGTCACAGCTAAGAAGGCCCAGGTGATCACTTGGGTTTGGTTCCCAGAGAGCCACCCAGGTGTAGCGGGGGGCAGTGCACCTCAGAAAGGGCTTAAGGGGACCTGGCCTGAATATTATCATTGGTCTTTGGATGGACACGGACATGGAAGAAATATCCCTCCATGGTTCAAGTCAAGAGCTTTTCATCAAGTCAGCTCACCATCCTGTCAAGGAGGAGGGGGGCGCTGGTACCAAAGTCACATGTTGTTGCCGTTTCCGTGAAGAGGAGCTGAGCTGACGTGGGTGCGTTTCGGATGGCGCCTCCATGGAGGTGGCTCAATCAAGAATGACATGTCCCTATTTCTGCGAGTGTCATCATCCCCTGACTGTTGGCTGAGCTTTCTGTTTTCGGTCTCAATGAGATTTCTGGGTTTTGCCACAGGTCAAGCAGGTATTTTGGTGAACGTTCAACTTCCCCCTTCACTGATGGTGGAACGCAAGTCACGAGTTAAATGAGCACCCAGCAATCTGTGCCACAGCCAACGAGGGCAGTTTTCAACATGATTTTTAAGAACACACATTTCTGCATTATTCCTGCCTTCCTTTCCCCCCTTTCCCCCTTCCAAAGTCCCTAAAGATTGCTCGCCTGTATTTGTCTAACCTCCGACAGGTTAGGGAAAAGGAGTTTTAGCGGCAGGAGGGTAAATGTCGCTTCTAAAGTGGCTTTTCAGACTCCAAAACCAGCCCCCTCGCCAAATCGTGACAAGCAAGGAAAGGAGAGATTAAGTTCCTGCCATAAAGCACCGGCCCTTGGTGTTGCTAGGAATTCCTGTCCTCAAGCAAACACTGCGGCAGGCATCCCGTCGCCCCCTCCGTGGAGTGGAAAAGAACCACTTGTAGTGCCCTTGTGGCTGCGGAAGACTGGGCGCATCCACCCCCTGGAGTGAGGGGGCGGGGCAGGGCATCTGCCCACCCCAACCAGGCTTAGTCTCCATGGTGTTTTCCACTTTCCCAGGCCAACCAAGGCGACGTGAATGATGTGCTGCCGGCCAGCTGAGCGGCTGGAGAGAACCAGGGGGAGGGGGAGGGCAAGACCACGGAGCAGGCGGACCTCCCAGCAATACCCCCCAGACCACTCCAGGGCAGGGGGGGCTCCATCAGCTGGGCTCCAGGGCCTGTCCAGCGCACACTCCCCACACCCCCGGTCTTTGGAGCAGGGCCCCCACAGGAGCTGCGTCTCTGGGCAGACACATCCTTTTTCCTATTATAGTTACAACAAAAACAATAAGCAGTAAATCCACCGAGGGTCCTTGCGGGTTCCCACAGCCCAGCGTCCGCACAATGCCCGTGGAAACTTGTCAAGGCGCAGACCCTTTGATTCACTGTGGTCCAAGGGGCTTCTGGGCCTTGAAAAATAAATATTAAGGCTGAGAGGGGACTTTGTTTCACTTTGCACTCTGATAGTGCGTGATCCGAGCCTCTGAATGAAAAGCTTTCAGGGTGATCGAGTACAGAAGGGCGAGAGAGACACAGCTCATTTTTGCCTCTGCCGTCAGAAAAGGTTTTCCCCTCGTTTGGCTAGGGGTGACTAATTTGGGGATGCCAATTTTAGAACTGCTTTCCGTCTGACTTAGAAACGAAAGGTGGAATCTGGCCAAGATCGCCCCGTTGGGTGGCGGCTGCCCTCACTGGTCTCCCAGACCCCTTTCCCAGCTGGGGTAGCAGAAGCTGGCTGGAACCACTGGAACTTCAGGAAAGTAAGAGGTGCAAAGCAAGCCGGAAAGGCGGCTCAGCTCCACCGGCCTGTGCCCTTCCTCACCTGCAGAGAAGGTGCAGCACCACGTCTGGCCACAACACAACCACCCAGGGTCTGGCCAACACACAGATGTCTGAGTCCTTTTGGGAGCCTGTGGGGTCCGTGGGTGGGTGCTAACGGGTCTGTGACCTGGTATAGGGGCCTGGGCACACAGCAGTGCCACCTCCTGATGCCCCCCTGGCAAGGGTCTTCCTTCTCTGCCTCTTGGTCATTCTTTTTCTATCTTGTTTGGCATCCCTCTTCCTCCCTTCCCTCTGAGCAGGGAGTGAGGAGACCTGAGAGACACAGCCTGCTGAGGCAGAAACTCACCTGGACAACTTAGGCTCACACGGTGGCAGACCCCCAGTCCACTGTTTTAACAGAGCATGACACAGTCTCAGCGCCACCTGTCATATGAGGTGAGAATACACCTGGTCACCACCAGCTGTGTGCTGAGACTGAGAATCCAACACCTGGATGGAAAAGGTGTGTCTTGGCTGGTCTCTGAAGGACGCTGGGAAAGTAGATGCCCTGGCCCTGCTCCTGGAGGCTGGAAGGAAAGCAGCTACCTTGCTATCCTGTCTGAGACAGCCTGAAACAAGGAGGCACTGGGCAAGCTCTCCCTGTGAAAGCCACGCCAGAAAACAAACCATCCAACTGGTCACACGGTCCACTCTGCAAACCAGCGCCTCACTTCATCACACGCGCACACACAGAGATGCACGTAGGGCCGAAGATTCTACCTACAGTTCTGCTGTGCACCAGCCTCCCTAGGGAAACCTTTCAGACATCCCAGGATAAGAACAACTCTGCAAGAGCCTCCATCTGCAATAGGAATGGACAGGCTGGAGCTGAATCTCTGAAAACGTGTGACACCCTCTACATTCTGTGCCACTGTGGAAGGCATGTGGCATGTTTCTCTGGTCTAAGCCTGGTGCCACGTGGGCACCAAAATATCACCACCAACCCAAGGCTTCCACACACAGTAAGCTCAGCTGTCAGATCAGAGTGCCCTGAGGGGCAACAGCACCTCCTCCCAATGCAAGGCATCAGAGAGAGCAGCGGACCCCTCCAGACCCCTATTCTTGGCTTCGGAAGAGATGAAGAGCAAAGAGGGAGTACCTATTCCTCCAACTCCCCATGGGAGGGAACTAGGCCTTCTGTAGGGACTGGTGCTATGGATCCCATGAGGGGTATGTTAGTTAAGCCCTTGCCACAAGGAGGGGGGCACATCGACCACCAGCGACAGAGCTGGTCTGAGGACAGCTGTCCTCCTGAGAGACGGTTGCAGTGGGGGGCCCGTACTTGGCCACCAACCCACGTGTCCATGGGAACCCTGGAGAACCGAAGCGGCCTCTTAACGAGGGCAATGTCAAAGACATCACGAATTAAACCACTTGTGAAAAGGGGGAGAGAAGACAAGGGCGGCATCTGAATGGTCCCACATGCTGCTGGAGTTCACAGGAAGGGAACAGGGCCACTGCCTGTACACGGGTTTGGGGGACTGAAAAATGCGTCTGAGCACCTGACGCAGACATCTGTAGTCTACGCAGCTGGAACAGTAAACATTTGCCTGGAGAGAATGCCTTTGCTCTCCTCTCTTTCTTATCTCTTGTGTACATTAAGTGGTGTGATTTATTTTAGCCAGAATAACTGTACTTCTCTCTCACTGCCCCACTCTGAGCTTCCTTTGAAGGCAGCCTGCCGTGTGGCATCAACACTGCATTCTATGATGCCCACAGCCTGCACTGAGGGCCCGGTCCCCAAAGTGGACCACACGGGTGCAGACCCATGACAGCAGCAGATAAACAGAAGGTGTCTTAGAGAAGTGGAGTGGAATGGATCCTGAAATGTTTGACTACAGCTCCACAGATGCATTCAGGGGATGGATATACAGTAAGAACACAGCTTGGTCACTGTTGGCCAGTGAACTAGAAAGGGAAATGTTGGCAATGCCTAGGCCAACCTTGAGCATGGAAGAGGAGCCTTGGCCAACTCACTCAGGTGATCTTGAGTGACCGTGTGATACTGCCTCAAGGTCACTATCTGGACACCAACCCCGTCTCCTAACTTCCTTTGTTCGGGTCTTACATTTACCAAGTCATCTCTGAATCCTCTGGCCTCTAGGAAAACCTGCCCAGAGAGAAAATGGGCAAGAGAGTATTCACAGTCCGGTCAGTAATAATCTCATTAGCAATGAACTTGTTGGCATTCCAGTCTGCACCTGCCCATGGGCTGCAGAGGGAAGTCAGTCCCTGAGAGATGGATCAGTCCTTGGGATGGATAGATACACCAGGGACCTGAGCCACAAGGATGAGGTTCAGACTCTGAACTGTGATGAATTCACCAACTCCGGTCACCATCAAAGGGTCACCGGAGGTTCTACTCTTTGTCTTCCCCTGAGATAGCCCCCCCAAAAATGTTGCAAGTCCTCCACGGCTGCCTGGTGAACTCCTACACTTCTTGCATGGAGAGTGGAGTTTCAGACATGAGCTGAGTTTTACTGGGTCTGGATGGCTGTGCATGATTTCCCTGGCACCAGGAGCATCTCTGTTCCACTTCTTGGCTACAAGGCAGACTCCACAGCTGCTATCAATTCCAACCTGTTGACACCTTCAACCACACCTGATTCTGATACTTTCAGACGGAAAGCCAGTCAAAAAGGCTGGCCAGAAGGAGTGATGAGATGCGCTTGTCCTCCAGAACAAGGATTTGATCAGGGAGAAGGGATAGAGATGTGAAATGATGGAACATCTTCGATGACACAAATAAATGCACAACCCAGACTGATGAAGGAGTGAGCCAGAACTGGGTGGAAATAATCTCAGAAGACTTTCTGAAAGGACTATTTCTAAGGAAAAGCAGCTCAGTGTGGTGATCAAAAAGAGAGGTCTTGCCTGAGACTGATGCCAAAGAGCTCATTGCCTATACTTCCTTCTATGTCTTCTATGGTTTCAGGTCTCATTCAGGTCCTTAATCCATTTTGACCTGATTTTAGTATATGGTGTGAGAGAGTGGTCTACTTTCATTCCTTTGCCTGTGGCTGTTCAGTTTTCCCAGCCTTTATTGAAGAGACTTTCCACTCCCTGGTGAACGTAGCTGGTACTGACACCAGAATGGCGATTACTAGAGGGGAAGGAGGAGCAAGCATGTGAGCAAAGGCGAAATGGTTGGTGGCAGGTGGTAGCCTGTGTAGGGTGTGGTGCGACAATTCCTCCTGGAATCTGCAGCATTGTACATGAATGTTGTCCCAGTAATAACACAAAAGAAAAGGATGAACTTGAAAGTCAAACAGATGTGGGTTCAAGTACGGAACTGTTTATGGCTTCCCAGGGTCTGGGCAAGACCAAGCAGGGCATGAACACAATGCCCCACACCTGGTAGGCAATCAGGAGCAGGTCTGACAACCCCCATGCAGAGGGGGGAAAGGAAGCAAACAGACCAGGAGATGGGAGATTTTGCTCACAACAACCCCACCAGGGAGGTACTGTTATTAACCCCCACCTAATGAGGACAACAAGGTAGGGGGAGGTTAAATAACTTCCCCAAGGTCAACACAGCTAACAAGTGAGATCTAGGATTTGAATCCAGGCCATCCCAGCCCTGAGCGTAGAAAGTTAGCCACTGGACAGTCTCCTCTAAGAGCCACACGACCCATCTTCCAACCATATTTATTCCCACTGTCAAAACTGCTTGGGTTTTTAGGATAAGTATTTAAAATGGCACGAACTCCTGGCCTCCAGGGTGGTGATCATTTGATACACTTTCTGCTGATCACTCCATAATCTATCCAAGACAGTGTTAAGTGCAGACTATTTTTGTCCCAGTTAATATACAGCATCATATAAACATTGACTCAACTGGAGAGTCTGAACAATAAATTATCACTAGTCCAAGTGTTAAAATAGCACTTGTTTTTTTCTCTCTGCTTGAGCGTGCCATCTATTTATACTTTGCTTACTTCTGCAGCGTTCAAAGTGCTTTATACATATTTCATCACGATGCTTATGTCGATTTATTGCCTTTCTTATACACACACGACTTGGGTGCCCTATACCACTTCATATTTACTACTGGAGTCTCCGTTTCCAACTAGCTTTTTATCTATCGGATTTACTGTCTGCCTTTACTTTATAATTAGTGGAAGTTGGCTGACAATGAGAAAAATAGCCTTTTACTCTTTCTCTGTTAACAAAATTTATTTTCCAACATGTTCCCACCATCCTTGTCCCTGAGTAGTAACCAACCATATATTATTGTTTATTCTTTCTTTACAATTTCATTTATGGTTAACCTTGAGGCAGAGCGGATTTATTCCTTTATAACTGTAAGTTTAATTGCCTCTTTGACTCAGTTGACTTTCTCACGTCCAATATCTATGTTCTTATTGTTTTACGTTAATTGCTCAGGACACACACATGAGTTTTCAAACGCAGGCTTCACCCTTTCAGGTCTCACATTCAAGGGCGAAAATATACATTTAGGGGGTGAAGTAATCAGAGTAAGGAACAGAACCCCAAAGGATGGTTTTCCGGACGAGCTGGAGGAGGAGTCACACTGATGGCTGATGCTCTCTGGGCAACTACGTTTCTGTGCTGTCGGCAGTTAATCGAATGTGAGCCTCAGCCCTGGTGCTGCTGAGTGGAGAGGAATGAAGGAAGGGTTGTATTTGATGTTTCTGTCAGTAACAAACAAAAATAGCCTGAAAGCTTTGCCTGTGGCTGGGCATTGTTTCCTTTTGTTCCCCCACCCCACCAATGAATATCCATCTTCCTTATTGAAAACAGAAACTCTAGTCTTAAGTATTCCCCTGTTTTTGCCAAAAGGATATAATTATACCAACAGGCCATTTTCAGAAGAGGCAGTTACCATTTCCCTCTACCTAAGTCACTGAAGTTTTCACCTTGTCCAGGTGTGGTGTCTGCCAGGGGAAATTCAGGAGGGCAAGACAGGTTTGACCAGATAGAGGAGATAAAAAAGAGTCATAAATACCCTCAGTATCAATGATCCTGTGGCAGGGGTGTTTAGAAGCCAAGCTGTTTATCCTAGGAATGTTTTTGTCCCCTAGAGGTCCTGCTCTGATGAGCCCTAGCAAGGTCAAGGACCTAATCTGAAGTCAGTCCCCTCACTCCAAAGAAAACTGTGTCCTGCCACGCATCTTGAACATGGCAGTCAGTACTATCTTACCTCTGAGCTTCTGCACTTGCTGTTCTTGCTTTCTAGGGTATAGCACCTTTATTATTTCTCTTTCCAATCCCAGCTTGGTCATCAGTTTCCTAAAACTGGGTCAAACGTCTGGATTGTGGGCACAGTCACTGTGGGTCACCCCACTTGCCTCCCTGGGCTGGAAATGCCAAAATCCCCTGAGTCCAAATCTCAGGGAAAAGCCAGGTGAAGGAATGGAAGGAGGATGGCGGAAGAGTAGCCTTCCCATGATGATCAGTGTCACCTGGTCACCCAGGTATACCCAGTGGAACTCAGGACATCTTTTAAATCACAACTGAGCCACGTCTGAAATGAGCTCAGCTAATAACAATGACCTGACTTGAATATATTCGAAAGCAGAGTATCTGCTTTTTTTTTTTTTTCTTTATTCTTTTTATCTCAATAGAATAAACAAGGGCAGGGTACTCATCTGAATCAGACCCAGCCTTGAAGGTCAGAGCAGTTCTCAGATGGCAGCTCTACTTGGCTCTGCCAACCTGCTAACACAAGGTTGGCACCTTGGGCCATTCAGCAGAATCCAGTGAGCTTGGGATGTCTCCAAGATTTTAAAGTGTGCGCTCAAAATTCAGACAAATGCGAAAAGCAGAATACATTCTAACAACGGTGAGTAGAAAATGCTAGAAAGCAAGGATAGTAACAAAGTATTAAAACATATTTTCTCAGCTCTATTTTCCGAAATGACCCGTTTTAACTGCAGTGTACCACTGCCATGTCTCTGACATATGGAAGGAGCGTGGGTTTTGGAGTTAGACCCATGCTTGAAGTGTGGATCCCAAATTTTCTGGCTCTGTGACTTTGGCAAGTTATTTAAGTTGGTAGAATCTCCGTCTCCTCATCTTTCAGGATTGGAAAAGGTTTAGAAATTCTCTAAGTACAGCATTTACATAGCATGGGGGAAGTCATGGCTATGGTCTCTTCAACACTTTGGGGAAACATAAAGGCATCAGATTGGAAATCACAAGTGACCCCGGGTAAGGGGGGGGGGTCTGTGTATCTGATCTTGGTAAAGGTTTTTTCTTAGCAAATAACATCAATTTTAGAAGATTCAATAAGTGTAAGAGAGGAAATTTTTCGATGATTTTATGATACCTATTTTATTATAAGCAAAATGTTTATATCAACTAATTTTAATTTGTATTAGTTATAGTTATTAACTTTAGTTTCTAATACAATGAAACTAATTAGCTAAACAATACATTGTACATCCTTCCAAAAATGCTAACATTATTATGCACATTTTATACACATATAAGGATGAGTGTATCTTGTTTTTTTCTCATACAGTTCATACTTTTCATACAGGTTTCAATCTACTATAATCTCAGTTATATCTTGATGTGAGTTCACATTTTTAACAGCGACATTTTCTTCCACAATATGGATCTGCCATCATTAACCAGTCCCCTACAAAAACATTTCTTCTCCCCTTCCCCCCAGTTTACTTGTTTTCATTTTTGTAGATGTCAAAGTAAATAATGCTACAATGGCAGTTTCATACACATATGTAGGAAAACCTTCTAGAAGGGAAATTGCTATATCAAAGGTTACACAAATTTGCTATTTTAATTTTTTTAACATTAAATAATTTATATATAAATTTCACATCTTTGTGATCTCTGGGGTTCACCCCCCAAATTTGCTATTTTTAAAATTAAGGTCAAAGTGTCCTCCAAAAAATGGACTAGGCATATTCTTCTTTTAACAGTGTATGAAAATAAATAAATAACCTCTAGACTTGATTTTACTCTTGCTCTCCTGAACTTGTCCTCCAAGATGCTACGATCTGAAGTCATAAGAGTAACTGAGTTAAATATTTAACCCTAATTCATTGCAGTTCCTTGCAGTTCTCATCTCTAGATGCTTCACTTGAAGGAGCAAGGCTGGAAGTCAGGACATTCTGCTCATCCTAGCCAGGTAGATTTCTAAACCCAGCCAGCCAGGAGGTACAGGGAAAGCTCCCTACCTCCCAAGTGAGTGAAGCCACAAGAAAATGAATCAATTGCATTAGAAGCTTTAATGTTATTCCATTTACTGAGGGTTTCTCTACATTTTAGACTCAGCACTCGGTACTTTACATACATTATCTCATTTTAGGGTTTGTGTATTTGTGAGCATTTATCAACCCAATAAAAGTCTCACAGGTTGCCTGCAGAGATGTGGGAAAATAAAGACTGGCCTTCACCTCTGGTGAACAGCAGTGATTATATCAAGCTCCCCCTTCTCTTCTACCACCCTCCTTCCCCCACCCCCACCTCAACCTCCCCCATCAAGAAAAGCCAGTGCTGCTTCCAATCAGCCCTCAATCAGTCTGAAATCCTGACTAACAGCCATTTCCGAGATAACTGATGTTTTTCAAGATGACCCCCGAGGCTTGGCAAGATCTTCAAATACCTTCTGAGTCATTAGAAGAGGCAAGCCTGAGCCTGGTAAAGTTTTGAGGCGAGATAGATGCTGGTGTATCCGAATTCTATAAAAACTGATCCTGGAGCTGAGGTCTATCTGATACCACTAGGTTAAACGCATATTGAATTAACCAGAATTCCTCACACTCCTAGCTAACTGGAGAATTTACAATACTTCAGATAAACTGGGGTGTACCACATTACTCACCCCTGAATTCACGATCCAAAGTTCTTGTTCTTGACTTATTGGTCAAACCAAACAAAAGGCTAGATGTCCTCCCTCCTAAGATCGAAAACTTGAGAAAGAAAAAAGGAACTATTTGCCATCATTCCCCCTCATCAGCATTCAGTGTAACTAAACCCACCCCTGATGATCTCCGGGTTCACAGCTACATCACTGAGATCCCAGCAAATAAGTAATTGGTTTGGAATGCAAAGCCTGACAAAAGGATTTTATGCCACAGTGTATTCTCCATGATCTGCTAAGATAAAGGTAGTGACTAATTAATTTTTAAAGATTGTTTCTAAAAGCTTTTCAGAAGTCAGAGTTTTCTAACTCAAAGTACATTTCTTCCCTAAGTTAATGAACTTACACCACCACCCCAAGTATGGAAACATGCCC
The DNA here is from genome assembly GCA_004024945.1 of Uropsilus gracilis. NCBI lineage: Eukaryota > Metazoa > Chordata > Mammalia > Eulipotyphla > Talpidae > Uropsilus > Uropsilus gracilis. Next base: position 5,336 of record PVHY01019976.1, on the reverse strand, counting down.
CCCAAGGTATCAGAAGCAAGACGCTGAGCATACTGGAGGACTTAGTTTCCACTTCCGAGATGCCACATCTCATGTCCACAGGGCAGGATCTAGGCCCCTGTGCCTGTGCAAAGGCAGTGGGGACTGTCCCTGGTCCTATCTGAAGCCAACCTTTTAGAGATGGGGTTGCCCCTGCAAACAAAACCACTTCTGAGAATCTTTATTTTAATAACTATAAACCCCCTCGGTCTACGTATAACAGGCCTCTATCTTTGAATTCCCCTTTCTAGCCAGAAAAACTTCAGACAGGTTCCAGTCTGTTCAGGCACAGGTCACTGGTATTAATCGTGCCGCTAACCTACTCAAATGAAAAAGTGCTTTATGAGTGTGCGAATACATCCAACTCTATTTACGAATCTGAGGGGGTTTCTGTGAGGTCACTCCCTGTGGTATCTGTGGGAGCAGCTGCTCACTGCAGAAGCAAGGCAAGTCATGCCGTACAGAGTAAGCCCTCAAATGCGTAATTCTGACGCATTACAAGGAGATTCTGAAGTTGTTGCCAGAGAGTAAGGTTTTGGGACAGTATGTTTGCAAAGCTGAAAAGAGCAGGGTATTTGTGGGTGATTTAGTTAACCTCTGACGAATCAGAAATAGCTAAAGGTTGAGGTGACATTAAAAAAAAAATAATTACCTGGTTTTTTATTTTTCTTGCATATTAAAAAAAAAATACCTCAGAGTATAGTCTATGGCATTTGAATCACCTACAATTTGATGGCCTTCCTGCCTTCGACAGCTGTTGGTGTAACTTCTACGTGCTCTGGCTCCAGGGACAGGGGTGAGTAAGCAAGATCTGGGTCCTGCTTCTTGGGGGCTGGAAGAATGCACAGGGAAAGCACGAACAGCCTAGCAGGAAAACAGGCAGAGTGATAAAGAAGGGCTAGGAGAGAGAAAGATAGTAGTCAGGGGGAGCTTCCTTGAAGAGGTAACATTTAAACTTATGTTTGCAAAGCAAGGAGTGGCCCTGGGAAAATGAGTATGATCCAGGCAAAAGTTACAGGGAGCAGGAAGCTCCAAAGGGGATGAATTTACTGTGTGAGAGGATCAGAATGCAGGCCCTGTGACCTGAAATCATTGGGCAAGTGATAGGAGATGAGACTCAACAACTATGACGGGGTCAAGGGTCAGGTGTCAGGGGTTAGACATCAGGAGTTAGGTTGTGAAGAAGCGACTCAGACTGAAGAGTTAGCTGTTATTTTAAGGCAATGGAAGTACTGGGGTGTTAAGACCAACCAAAACACAACTTTTCTGCAAACAGCCCAAACTCAACATGTGACTAAAAAGAGTGGGGAGAAAGGGTACTGAAATGTGCTCCCTTCTGAAACTTCTCCCCAACCCATGAGGATCTGGGCAGCCCAAGGCCTTGGGGTTCTTGGAAAGACAAGCACACCAGAGCCACAGCACATTTCAAGACCAAAGTCAGCAAAAGACCTGATCCCTTGACCCTACCCCAACTGGAGATTTCAACCAGCTTCTTGCCCCTGCCCCAGAAACACAGCCCTGTCTAGAGCTCTCTATGGCATATAAACACTGAAGGATTTGTGTCCTCGAAGCAGGTTCTGCACCTCTCCTGTAGAAATAATTTGGGGGACAAACATATAGGGAACAACCTCTGAAATTATTTCTTATTAATTAATTAATCAATCGGTCTTTAATCGAGGTAATATTCGGACATGACCATCAGGTTACTACCACCATCATCCACTGCACTGCCTCCCTCTTTTACATTTCCTCACAGAAAAGAGGTTAGTCAATTCTGCAGCCGTGCACAGCACGTTTCATGATAGGAAAGGAAAAACTGCCAAATATCAGCCCCCGTGATGAATTTCATACTCAACCATGAAAGACCTATTTTTAGCCAAGTCAGTCAGTAAGTTCTGATCCAAATGAAAGGCCTGTGCTATCTGAGAAGCACATGCTCTTGTGGTCATCAAACAGCTAATCTGGGCGAGGTGTTCTAGGGAGGAGGCTTGTTATGAAAGCTGAGTACACTGCGGTGACTTCTACTACTGACTAATGGACAGAGTTGGACTTAATAACTACATTTCAAATGAGTCTAATGAAATGAGATTTCCTGATATTTATTGTTCATATTGGCAAGAATATGTGTCCTAAGGTTTTTTTGTTTTTTTTTTTTCTTTTTCCAGCACAGTATGGTGGCCATCCATCAAACGCCTGCTTCTAAAATATCATGATGGCATATAGCACAGTGCTGGGAAGACCAACAAAGATTTATTTCCTTACACAAGTGATCCTGAGCAAGACAGACTACATTCTTAAACCTTGGTTCCTTATCTATAAAAAATAAAGATAATCATACTCATCGTTCACAGTTTATTGTGATGAATAAATGAAAGTGCATCACAAAGGTATAGACATCTACTCAATTTCAGTTCATTTTTCCTTTAGCTTTCACCTGCCATAGAAATCTAAATTTTAAGCAAGCTAGGAGTTTTAAGGGGGGGGGGGAGTGCCTTTATTAACACATTTGCAAGTGACCTATAACTCATATTGGATAGGAGCTTTTGTTTGTTCATTGCTCTGTCTTCATTACCCGGAAAAATACCTGCATTTGGTAGGTACTCAATAAAGAGTTATTGGATGAATGAATGAATGGTTATAGACTTTCAGTTGAATCTGAAGGTTACTTATCTTAATAACTGAATTGTCTGATCTATGTTCGATGGAAGAGATAGTCTGAAAGTGGATTCAGATAGTCAACTTATAAATGCAGCCATCATACAAAAGAGGTCATCAAAATCATCTGTGGAAGAGAGCAGAACACTCAACAGGAAAAAAGAGTTTGTTTTTACATACTGTAACTGAGACTACCAGTCTCGGAGGCTACCAAGACTGGTCATGGTGATCACAATGTACACAGAAGGCGGTCAACAGCCTCAGTCATGAGGGCACCACTTTACGTGACACTTGCCTTGAACTCCACCTCAGGCTGGCTGGGAGTTGGCCTAGGAGGTACCCACAAGGCCCCCTCAGCCAGGATGTTACCAGGGCCCTAACCTAAGAGTGATGGGAAATTCACTGGTGAGGCTGCAGACAGAGGAAAACGTCACGCTTGGGAATTAAAATCCCCTAGGAAAGCTCAGATCAGGGTAGGCTCTGTCACCAACGAGCTGCTGGCTTTGGGTTAGTCTTTTGGTCAAGGAGGCCTTGACTTCAGTGTTTAAATGATCAACACTAGACTATGTTATCTCCCTAAGTTCAAAAGTCCTAGGCCTGGTATCCATCCACACGGCCTTCCTGTTGTGAAAACTCACATGTGGAGAAGTGGTAGATGACAGCTGGGGGAAGAAATAAGGAAGAAAAAGTCAGTCCTGCACCCGCTCCCCCAGAAAGCCTGCTCACAATTGCTCACATCTGGCGCACCTCAATGGTAATCATATGCAAGGTTCAAAAACATTGAACCTTAAAAGTGAAATAAGGAGTTTTATCTTCAAAAGGAAAATTAAAGACCTGGAGCAGACCACTTGGGACCTTTTTATGACACCTGGGTAATGACAGGTATTATTACTCTATCCAGCAGTATGGTTTATGAATAGGCCACCACAGACCCTCCGGCTATAAAATAGCGCTTTAGGATATAACATGTTGATTCAGATTCAGAATAAAATACTGCTTGTATGGTAGGTTTCTAAGGAAAAGTTTCAAAACACAGCTTTTTAACAAACCTCTATTTTTATAAAGGCTGCCTTTAAAAGCCTCCTTTGGGGGAAAAAAAAATCTAAGTATGGGTGGTCTCACACCTACCAGGGGCACAAAAATCCTTTGTCAGATCATGTGCCTTAATTTTCGGTGTGGAAAATGTGGTCCCCATAATTATAAGCCAGAGCAAGTAAAGAGTTTTCAAAGTTCTGTGCAGATGGGGAGCAATAGTTCATCAGCATTCAATAAAACTGTCATTTCATCAGCTTGTGGGCTTGCAGCCATCAGCGTGAGAATGGCAGGCCTGACAATTTTCTCTTTTACCTTATGGCTATTTGTCCAAGTGTCTTATTTCCTCAAAGAGATTTCCAGTCCTTGAGAACAAATAACTGTGTTTCCCACTTCCCGATCACCCCCACCGAACCCTGGTACATGGTTTGTTTTCTGTGTTCAGCGAACCATAAAGAATGTTTCAGGAACAACCTCAGGAAAATTGGGTGAGAAATAATTCAGGGTAAGAGGAAATCAATGCGTGACTTGTTTAAAAGCTATTCTCTTAGGCTTAAAGATATTTCAAATATAGCCTTTAAAAGGTTCATTTATGGAAAAAGTTCATCTGGGAAGGTTTTGAAATGGGATACAGTCATGAAAAGAGTCAATACTAATTAAGTATTGATAAAGGATGCGGGCCGAGAGAGTTTCACGGGGTAACACACTGGGTTACTAAAATCTTTTTCCTGATTGAAGACATCACTAGGGGTTGAATGACACAAGGGAGGAGGAAATAGAAGATGATAGTTTCTCCCTCTAGATGGTCTTGTTTGGACCTTGACATGAAAAGATCAAAGACAAAGGAGCTTATGGAAAATTAATGAGAGTTTGGCATGCATGCAGTTAATATGCTTAGTTAACTCAGGCGGTAAAAAGGGACCACGCTGCCCTTTATGACACAGATGGAATACAAACGCCTTCTGGAAGGCTGGGTGGAGACAGACTAAGGATTTCACACCTGGAAGCGTTAAAGTGAGGGGTTCCTCTCCGCTTAGAGGTCATACAATTCTCAAGTCTTTATTGTACACTGCAAGTTGCTTTTCATCCAACTACTATAGAATATACATGATGTATGTTTAACAAATATACACATTTTAATAAGCATATATGCATATGTGTACATGTACATATGCATACATTAGAAATCCCAACATTTTGTATCTCAGCGCCATGACCCAGATTGCATCTTACAAACAGATTGCATCTTACAACCAGAAGTGGCTAAAACCGATTTCTCTTTAAATCTACATTCATTCTTCACATGTTTTGATTTCTTGAGACAGAAAACAGGATGACACCAAGTACAGGTGAGAACAAGTAGCATTTCTCTGCAACGGGTGAGAAAGTTAGAGGCAAAGAAAGGTAGGTAGGAAGGGTTACTATTGTAGGTAACATTATTACAGGTAAAAATAGTAAAGTCTCCTGAGACATGCCTGCCATGTCTATTCATAGGTGTGAACAGCTCTTCCAAGGTCTTGGGGATTCTGGGGACAGCTGTGACCAGGAGCTTTGCCTTCAGTCCACCCTGTCTCGGCAGAGCAAGGCCACTGTCAGCTCCTCCCTCATGTTCTCCAAGGGTCAGTTTCCTT
>PVHY01019975.1:0-26400 GCA_004024945.1 Uropsilus gracilis | reverse complement strand
ATCCCCAAGAGGATCAACATATGCAAAGCTGGAAACATTACAAAATTCAGCTTTAAGTGCCTACCTCAACCATAACACCATTATCCAAAATCAAGGCCCAGCTACTGAGCTGTTGCTAAGGTCTCAGCAGCTTCCTTTGCCTTGAATGCCAGGGCTCAGACCTCCCACTCCTCACCCCAGCTCTGTCTCCTCCAAGGAATTGTACCCAGGACCTCCACTCTGCTGGCCCCTTTGCTGATCCATGTAAGGGTGGTCATCTGCTTCCTGCTGGCCCTGGGATTCTGTCCATAAAAGAATTGATCAGAGAAATGCCGGGAAGACCCTTAGCTCTGCTCCAGGAATTGCTGATGATTATGATGAAAAGAAGCTAGTGACGGTGTTTAGGAGAAATTTGCTGCAGTGAGAGTATAACTGGGCCTCCAAATCCAGGGAGGTCCAGGGTGACCAGCAAAGCACATAGGCCAGTTCCTGGTAGAGATTGGACCAGCCAAGCAACACCAGGTAAGGCCCATATGGTTTAAGTGCTTTGACTCACTGAAGCTTAAGTGAAGATTTCCTTGCAGTGAGTAGAATTTCTCTTGTGTCCCTTGTCACAAGTTTACATTCTCACAGCTTGTATAATGTAACCATTTGCGGATCAGCTTCTAAGTTGACGAGTGTCACTCCTTTCGATACTGAAAAGATCCACTGCAATAACTGAAAAAATTATAACAGGATTTTACCTGGGTTATGAGAATAAAAAAGCGTGCATGATAGATATGAGGCTTTGGTAACTGAACAGTGTGGACCCAATATCTCCAATAGGGAGACAGTAAATAATGCCTAAGCGTGCATGATAGATATGAGGCTTTGGTAACTGAACAGTGTGGACCCAATATCTCCAATAGGGAGACAGTAAATAATGCCTAAGAGTGAGAAGTCAAAACAGCAAAACAACATATCCTCAGTGAGACAGAGCAGTAAAATCTAACACCCTCAGCTGAAAGTGTCGAGAAGAGTTGCTTCTGGGAGGTGGTGATGGTGGGAGGCTAGGTGGCTCCAGTTTCTCTATTAGAACTTGAGAACTACGTGACTTTCATACCCTGTGCACATGTAACTCTCCTGTAAGCTAAGTATGATTTTAGATCAATAGGCTAATGTTATACGAGTTATCTGAAGGAATCCAAACTAATAGACTAGTAAGTATTCTGTGCTCTGCTAGATATAATATTGATGTTTTGAGCACAATTACATTTCTATGCTATAATCAAGAATCACTGAAAACATCATCAACCAAGAAAGTAAAATTTATGTCATTCGTGGCAACAAGGATGGAACTTGAAGAAATCATGCTGGCAGAAATAAGCCAGGAAGAAAAAGAGAAATATTGGATGGACTCCCTTATATGAAGCTTATTATTATTATTATTATTTTGAGACTAGGTCTTGCTATTTTTGCTCATGGAACCGCAGGCTCTTGTTGCCACAGACTCAAGCAGTCCCCAGCCTCAGCTTCCCAGGTAGCTGGGATTACAGGTGCACGCCACCACACCCAGCTATTTTTTTGGAACTAGGTCTCGCTACTGGCCCCAGGTGGGACTTAAACCGCGATCCCTAGCACCGGCGGCTTCATAGGCTGAAGCTTACAGGCATGAGCCATCATGCCCGGCCCCTCCCTTATATGAAGCTTAAAGGGAAAACAAGCAACCAAACAGACAAGAAATATTTAAAACTAACTTTGAGTAAATTGAAGCACAGAGCATGAGGGGGAGGAGAATTGGGGGTAGATGGGAACAAAAGATTAAGAAGATGGTTCATGGGTGATAATGTGGTGGGAGAAACATGGGGTAGATAGTGATGTAAAATAATTTACCAACAAAATATAAAAAATAAGTTATTTAAAAATTAAAAAAGACTTATATGAACAAAAAAAGGATACACTGAAAATAATACCTTTTTTTTATATCCACAAACTTCAATTTATTAAAGATAGCTCTAACAAGAGACTTATAAAAGTATGATAGGAAAGCTCTAAAATTATGAATTGAAAGTCATAAAAGAAAAACTAAAATAGATATATATATGAATGGGAAAACTCACCATTGGAAAGATTTCAATCGACAGAAACAATGTTAGCTCAGTGTCATCAAATAATGACTGTAAAAGGGTTTTTCATGAAATATGACAAAGTGATTCTTGGACCAGAAGAGTCATGACAGATGTAGATAAGAAAACATAGGAAGCTCAGCTCCAAGAGGTATCAAAACTTATTCTATGGGTATTTTGTCAGTATAGCTTTGACTAAGAGACCAATAGGTCAAGGGAACAAGACCTCATAAAAAGAACCACTCATGTATATGGACACCTGGAATAAAGCAAAGGTGCAGTGTAAGTCAGTGAGCGCTGGATAATTTATCCCTGTGGAAGGAAAAAATATAATATTTCTCCCATTTTTACTATACACACTAGGTCAAAAGAACTAGATCAAAGGCATAAACTATAAAGAAACATTTGATGTGAAAATGAAAACACTGCATAACAAGTCCCTCTAATGACCTCACACTGCAGCTTTGCAGCCCCCATTAGGAGAATAAGAGGTCCTGTCCCATATGGAAGCCAAAGATGCGAGGAATCTTTAGTGTGAAGATGTACTTCAAAGTGCAGCTAAAGTTTCAATATCCAATATGAGAATAATTAATAAAGGGTGCCATCATCTTTAATGGAAGTGGTGGAAAAGTTTTCCACTTTTCCATCCTCTTTTATGGAGCAGTGAGAAAACAATAAAGGGAGCTACATAGATTGAGATGAATAAATCCCACAAATGGTGATTAGCATTTACTACAAGCAACACTCCAAGTGTTGTGTATAGGATAATCATTATTTATTAAAAAAGTCAAAATATGCAAAGTTATATTAAATGTATTTATATGTATATTGTAAAAGTACGAAATCATGATTGAGGATGATAAACAACAAATTCAGGACAGTGTGTTTTTTTTTTTTCCAAAAGAATCAGAAGAACACAACACAGTATTTTTGAAAGACAGACAAATCACTCCATGGATAATTTTAGGCACTGTATATTTCAGAATAGAAAATGCTTATTCAACTTGTGATTTCAATATGCACGCATTCAAATGAAATCAGATTTGCAATAGCTCTGGGTCAATGGAAAAGTGCTCTGAAAATGAGCAATTTGGATGAGCAGGGCCAGGGTGGAGACCTGGTTTTTGATTTACCAGATTGTCCCTTGTTGGAGATGGGTCCTGAGCCTGTGATCAAAACCTGGATCTTTGACGTGGCTCCAAACATCAGTGAGAATGAACATCAACAGGGCATGAGGAAGGGAGCACATCTGTGGTCAGGGTGGGGGCAGCAGAGGGAAGGGCAGGGGTCTCGATCATCTACAGGTCCTTGCAGCTTCTTCTCCCAACCTTAGCCCTTTGGGGAGCACACGAGACAATGCATTCCCAGGGCATGTGCAGGACCTGTGAACAGAAGCAGGCTTTTTTTTTCATTCTTTCCTTTCATTACATTAATTCCAGAATTGTTTATTGAGCACCTACCTACTTATTGGCAGATACTCTCAGCCTGGATTATGGTGCAAATGGGAGATGAAGCTCCTCTGCACTATGCCCTTCCAACCCCTCATTTTGGGGTCTGGATCCTTTTCAATCTCACTTGTCTTCACTGCTAGGCAGTAGCTCTGGTCTCTCAGACAGTCTGCTGTGTGGATCTAGCAGTGCTTTACTATTCATGTCAAAGATATGTCATATGAAAACTGACACAAGGAATAGTTCACTGGGGGTGCTTTTTGGAGCTTGAGTTTAGAAGTTTTGGCCTTCTTCCTACCTTTGTACCTTCCACCCTTTCCTCCAGGGCCCCAAGGAACACACTCGAAATCCTTCAAACACCAGGTCATTATACAATGTGTGAGAGGGGTAACCACTGAGGAAATGTTCCAGAACCTTCTTGGATGCATCATGATAAGGGGCATCATGCCACCTTGGGGGCTTAGCTTGAACTCCTCTTGCCTTGATGGTGGTCCTGATCTCCCTCCCTAAGGATGAAGACCTGCTCCCAACTTATCTGTTAGAGCTTCTACCACCTACGTATGTAGGTAACTATGAAACTCATCACCAGCAGCAGCTTGAAGGCCAGGAGCGACATCATGCAGGGAAGGGTTGACATATCTGGACCTGAATACCAATGTGCAGAAGAACCACAGCTTAAATACCTTCTCTAAGATCCTGTTGGCAGGAGCTCCAAAGCCAATAGGTTTCAGTCAATGCTATCCTATTCCAAGCTCATGTCTTTTTCTCCACACTTAGTTCTTTCTGGGAAATGAGAGCGGCCCTTGACCTATGAGCTTATGCTTGACTTTAATTGAACCTCTACCAAGTTGAGCATCTCCCATACATCAGCAGACCAATTGCATGGCTCCTGTGGTGCGACCTGAATAATAAGCCCCCAGTCCTCAAGGACACAGATCACGTTCACCTTTAAAGCAATCTTAGATCTGAAACCATAGCACCTGAACGTGCCTGCCTCGTCTAAAGCTCTCTTAGGGTCCTGGCATTATTTGTACCATGTTATAGAAGAACAAACTGAGAGAATCATTAACATGGTAGCTGAAAATACACAGACATGATCACTGGAAGCTAATTTATAAATTGTTTTATCTGAACTCAATGATAACAGTTGTTGACACTTATCATAATCACATAGGCAGAGTTGACATATATTTAATCTGTTGCTCCTCTTAAGCACACTGGGGCCTTTACTAGCCCCATCTCCACTACATTAGAGCCATCTACAGATGTGCAAATGAAAGTGCAGAGAGCTGAGCACCGTGTGATCAGGGAGGAGCCTGCTTTTCATTGGAGCAGAGGTCAGGGTCCTCAGGGAAGGTTGTTGAAGTGAATCGCAGAGGCTACAATGTGTTTTCCATATGCTGATAGACGTTTCTCCATAAAACCCATCAGCCTGTGTTAACAAGAGAGCTCTGCTGAGAACCGTCCTTGGTACATGAGCACTGAGCTTCCTGAACTGAACTCATTCACAGAAACTTTATAGGAGGTTATGCTGGGAGGCTGCCCTTCTATCAGCGTGAATAGATGCTTTCAGGATGGCCCCATCTACAGGAAGCCACTGGCCAGAAACATTTCAATTGCTCAAGATTTGGGCAAGACTGCAAGATTGCCAAGCCCTTCTTCCTTCCCCATGCCCTAGGAAACACCCTCCCCCAACACTTCCATAGGCAGAGGTGAGCTTACCTGAGTTCTCACAGGCTGGTGAGGCCCCAGCCTCCTAGAATCTTCATGCTCTTTCTCTTACACTTACGCTCATGCTCGACCCTGTGCCCCTTTATCCCCTTTCCCCTTGACCAGGTGTGCACACTCACACATGTGCACCCACTGGGCCACACTGCCATGGGGAAGATGCAATAGAGTTGCTGGGTATGAAGTCCATGGAGGAAAAAGCCTGACTAACTCTCTGTATCCTACAGGGTGGCTGACGTGATGGCGAAGGTGGTTGCCATGAGGAGCAGACAGCTGAGGGAGGGTAGGACACCTTCCCTCCCTCCCTGCTGTACCGGATATTCAGGTGGAGAGACCTATGGGACATGTTCCAAACATGTGGTCTCTTCCAGTGTGGGGGCTCTGCTTTATTGATGGCCGTCTAGGTCACTCTGTAAGCACAATCACTACTTTCCACATTAAAGAAGATAAAATCAAAATATTCAGGTCAGCCAGAGCAGAAGTCTCACCAGTGCTCTCATCTGTGTCCATCTTGTACTGGTGAGCAGAGGCCTCCAGGGTGTGGCTTCTGGAGACCGCAGACTGCCCGTCATGCTCCACCTGGCAGGTGAGCACCACGCTGCCCCTGTGGGCAGAGGTGTTCACCAGGAGCCAGCTCTTCTAGCTGAGGGTCCCATCCTTGTTCTCTGGGAGAGTCGAGGGATTTTCTGTTCGGGACAACTTTTCGTTCTTCAGTCAGGTCAGCTGTAGCTTCGGAGGGTAGAACTCCTTCACCTGGCAGGTTACAATCACTTCTTCCCCTGCCACAGGACAGTGGGAAACCTCCAAGGTGGGCGGAACTGTAACAGCACAGGCAGAAGCTCTGAGCTCATGCACAGAGAGACCACAGGGAAGGGGCCCTAGGCACCTATCCCCCAAAGCAGAGGGTCACCTGAGACAGTGTGGGCAGGCAGCTGGCCTCCGGCCTTGGGCACTATCTGTATCTATGTGGGGTCATGAACAGTGCCCAGCAGCGCACAGTAGGAGCTCAAGGACTGGGTGCTCCTAGGAGGGTGACATGAGTGAAACCACAGGCAGCGTCCCTGCAGGCAGCGATGGATATAATCACTGCGGCATAATAGATGACATCCCCCAGCACCTGGGGCAGGGGTGTAGTAGGTGCCCAGTGATGTGTGACTGCAGGGGGAGATCGGGAAACTGCCCACTAAGTGCTGGGCACTGGGAGTGATCCCTGGTGGCTGCTATGGAGACCGGAGTGAGTGACCGCACATGCAGGAGCCTGGTGCCGGGGAAGGGCAGGGGGACTGAGACTCCAGGACACTGGCTCAAAGCAAGTCCCGTGGGAGGAGCAGGCGGAGCCCAGGCAGGGCTGGGCTCAGTGTGGGGGTTCACACCTCGGATGGTCTCGGACAGGTTGGCAGTCCCGCGAAGACGGCTCCCCTTCAGGGTGACGTGGGACACCTCGCAGATGACCTGGGAGTGGACGTCCCCAGGTACCAGCTTCACCTGGGCTGAGCTGGAGACGCTGTAGGAAGTGGCCTCTTCCTTGGGGTCCACGCTGGTCCGGGGCGCTGGCAGCTCGTTCCCATTTTTGAACCATTTCAGGCTGATGTCTCTGGGGGAGAAGCCACTGGACTTGCAGGTGAAGGTCACCGTCTGCCCAGGTGTGGCCCTCTCTGTGGGCCCCGACACCACAGGGCGAGAGGGTTTGGCTGCAAAGGGGCATTTGAAACAACAGGCGTGACTGTCACATTCCCACTAGGACAAGCGGGAGCTGCTGTTCCCACCTCACATGATTATTGCTTAATTTCTAGTGGTCATCACCATGGAAGGGGTGCCATCGCCCTCGAGTGGGGCGGCACGGGTTCCCAGAGGTGAACCAGGGTGGGGGCCGGCTGATGGGGATTGCAGCACCCCCTTCTCTCTCCGGGGGAGCCCCATAGTGTGGGCTCAGGAGCAGGGTCACCTTCAGACCCACTGTGAGCTGCTCCCCCACCCTGTAACCTGCCCAGTATCATTCACAGAACAAATGTGGGAGCAGTGGGGGAACCAGGGACCCACGAAAGCTAGAGCCAGGCTGCTGGCTGGAGGGGGGGTGCTGCAGTGTTTGGGGACCTCCCAGTCCTCATCTGTGAAGTGGGACTGGGGTTTTCTCCCTCCAGGGCTGCAGTGAGGGGAAAGTGGCAGTGGAAGCAGGTTTGCCTGAGTTAAACAGGAGACGCCTCAGAAAATGGAGACACAGATCGATACCAACTGCCCCGATTCCCAGCTCTCCCTGCGGGTGTGTAGGGATCCCCCACACCTTCCAGTCTTCACACAGCTTCTCAAGGAGGCCTAATCTGTGCCAGTCTCTGGATTTGCACAGAGGGGCACAGGGACACTTTCTAAATCGCGGTACTCCTCCTGGGTCAATTTTGGGCTGGAACCATATTTCTGGGTGCTGAGGAAGCTAAAGGGGATCCATTTCTACATCACTAAGGGAGAGACCAGCACAGAGCAGCAGAGGCACCTCCTGTTGCAAAAACTTCTAAATCGTGAAGCAAAGTGAGGCCCGTCATCTTGAGGCCCACAGGGTGTCCCCAAATTGTTCCCTCTCCCACCACCTTCTGTAACACATAACTGAGAGTGAAGTCACAGTATATGCCTTTGTAGACCTTTAGCTTCCTGAGCTCGCCTGACCCTGGAAGGCCTCTGAGGAGGTGTCAGCAGAATAAGCCCTAACAAGTCAGCAGCCAAGACGACCGACCCCAAGGAGGAGATGCTGTGGTGAGTGACCCTTTATTCAGAGCGTCCTAGGGCTTAGTTGATGGTGATCCCCAGCTCCTCAGCCCTTTAATCCTTCCAGCAGCCCATGAAGGAGGTGGAGTGAGCCCCATGGATGCCTGGGGAGATAGGCTGGTCAAAGTTGTGGGGAAGGGTGGGCGAGCTGGACGGACCACTTTGTGTCTCTGTTCCATGTCGAGCCTCGTTCTGGCCAAAGTGCCCAAAGTTCCACCTTGTCACAGGGTTGAGGATGCTGCCAGCAGGGAGCTGGTTCCTGAAGGTGTTTGATAACAGCTCCTATGACTGTTGTCACAGCCCCGGTCACCATCCATGTGAGACTATCAGGCTGAGGGGGGCAGACGCGCTCAGGGGGGCACTCAGGGACATCTCAAGTTTTTAACTTCTCTGAAGAAACCCTACTGAGGAAGAGAAACCCCAAATGATTCCTACCATTTTTTATATGTAATCCCCTCAGGAAATAATTTTGGCAAAAGGCTGTCATGCACACACCAGATCACAGGTGCGCTCCTACGGTTTCTCCTTCCAGAGAAGTGGAACATTCTGAAGGAGGGAAGCAGACTTCATCCAAGGCATTTTGCTGTATCAGGGTGGGGAGGGCCCTGGGGGTGCACTGAGCATCTGGGAGGGTTCCAGCCCTCTGTAGACCAGAGTCTAAGATGCAATTTCCCAGGGGGCAGGTGGGGTCTGAACAGGGAGTCTGGGCTGCCCCTCCTCAGGGCAGGAAGTCACTCTCAGCCCAAACCAAGCTGGGGGGAGGGTGTCCAGGCCACGCTCCTCCTGCTTCTTTTCTTGGGGCCCTGGTGAGCTGCCACAGGCACTGCCACTGTGAACAGCACAGCCGACAGCTGTTAACAAGCCCCAGAAGCACAAAATCACTTTCGTCAGGGGGAGAAGGACGACTTTTCCTCAGTTACCTCAGAGAACATCTAGTCACTGGTTCCGGGCCCTGTCTGTGATGAGCAGCCTCTGTGGTAGTTCAAACATTCAGCTGCCCTGGAACCTGTCTCACAATCAAATTGGAATTCCCAGGGAGGAGCCAGGGATCTTTTCCAGGTGATCTTACTTTCGGGTAATTCTGTGAGTGGTCACAGCTGAAAGGTCACTCACCCTAACCCCATGCACATGGAGGCCTGGAGAGGAGAGTGACCCCCCATCAGGTCTGGCACTGAGGGATATTCTGTACCCCGGGCCCTGTCCTGAGCACTTCACAGAATCTCTCTTCCCATCGCTGCAGCTGCTCGGTGAGGTGAGAGCATCACTGACAGATGACAGCACCGAGATCCAGGCAGCCACCGAGGCCCAGGCTCTCAAGCTCTGCCCCCGACACCCAGTGAGACCTGCCACACATGGAGGGCTTTCCAGATGTCCTGCCAGCCTCTCACACACCTGGACAACAGACGTGATTATCACCACTTCACAGGTGGGGAAACTGAGGACTCAGGGGACACTGAGACTTCCCAGACGACACCTTGGGATGAGGCCACCATTGTTGGTTGGTGGCAGCTGTCCTCTCGGCAGTCTTGCTGCAGCCTCCTTACTTCGCAGCCTCCCTACCTCCTGCAGAGGTTGATGGGATGATCCCCCTTGGAAAGAAATCTGTGGTACAGAAAATCAATCCTACATGGTCTGGCTACTCTGTGCTGGGTGAGGCAGACGGGGACCTGTCCACTCTCCTGAAGGAGTCCATGGTTGTCACCATTTGACAGAGGAGAAGATGAGTCTGAGAGAAATGAAGGGCCATCTCCTCTCCTCCACTGTGACCAGGGGACCCCACTGGCCACCCAGTCTTCCTGTCCATCAGACAGCTTGTGTCCCACCTCGTGAGCCCACACCGACTACCACCTCCCCTTTCCCTCTGAGGTTCTGACTCCCGGGAACTACGAGAGTCACCTCTGGGTGCCCAGCCTGGGGCCCTGAGCAATACGGGAAGCCCTGGGCTTCTGACCCCGGAGCAGATGGCAGGAAGCCTGGCTTACACGGACCCAGTGCCAGCAGGGAGCCTCCCTGCTCTTGTTCTGCAGGGCCAGGATGGGCGAGCATGGGCTGTGGGGTTACAAGGCCCCCATCCTGACCCCCGGAGCTGCTCCCATGGGTACTGAGTGGAGGAGCAACACCACACAAGGGAGCCTCCTGGGAGTTTTGCCGTGTCTGAGCTGTGCCTTTAGCTCGACACTCGATGAGGCTCTGCGGAACCTATGTGATTGGGTCATAGAGCAGCTCTGGCTCCTGCACAGGACTCAGTTTTTCCAAAGCTCATTATTGGAAAACAGATAAATGCAAGATTCTACAGAGAAGGTCGGACTTTTCTTCCACTTTGCAGACACAGCAGGCTGTCTGAGCAGGGCCTGCGAGGTAAGTACCTGGGTTCCTGGCAGCTCCCTAGCAGCTCAGGCCAGGTGCCCTCTCTGCGACTCAGTGTCCTCATCTGTAAAAGCACAGCCCTCCCTCCCAGCTGGCGATGAGAGCAAATGTCGTGACGACACAGCACCTGACACCTACTGCTTCCCTACCTGCCCCTTCTTCCTCTCCTATCCAGGGTGTCATCGAGGGGGACCCGATGGAAGAGGGAGGTTCCTCCACCAGGAGACAGCAGAACTGAACTGATGGAGCCACTCACTAGCTGTGTATACCCAGTCAAGGGGCCACCATCTAGAAGTTCTGTAAAATCCATAAAATAGGATAAAGCCATCTTCCCTGCCTATATCCTGTGAACTGTGAACTCAACTGCTGCATTGTTAGGAGGGAATGTGACCCCATCCACAGTTGACAAGCACAACCCCTCCCCCCAGACCGAGAATGCACCTTCCTGGTCAGTTTCCACATGAGCAGATGATGGAGAAGGCTCTCCCTGCAGTCTGTTTCTATAGCTTACAGCTGGGAACGAGTGACAGCCTGCAACAGAGAGAGCAAAATGAAGCACCCTGGCACCCTGCGGTGGGGTGTTATGCAGCTCTGAAGCAGTGGGGAGCGACTGGTGCTGGTGTGGGTGCTTGATTTGGGGTGATGCGGCTGAAGTTGGGAGAGGATCTCACTCTCCTGGGGGGTCTTAGGGCCTGGATATGAGTGACATGTGTCACTCCCACCTTTGAGAAGCCAGCAAAGAGGAGAAACACTGGTCTCTGGTCTATGTTCCATGTACTGAGCTTTCACTCAGCACATCCATGCGCCAGGCTCTCCCAAGGTCAGTGCCCATATCCGGGTGGGAAGCAGCCTGGCCTGGGGTCAGGTCTTGCGCCGGGAGCAGTTCTCTCACTGAGCATGTGGCCTGGGGCCCTGATGTCCCATCTGACCATGGAGGTGGCTGGACCGTCTAAATGTCCTTCTTGTGCTGACCCTGCAGGACCAGGGCCCTAGACCTCTGCAGACCACTTTCTGCGGGCATCTCTGTCCCTGAACAGCAAGCCCATGTCACCCATGGGAACCCCCTGCCCGAGTGAGGACATTCTGAGATGCTACAGCTCTGCTTGGAGTCTTTAGGGGCCATGTAAGGTGGTTCCTGAACTGTAGGAGGGCTGCAGACAGACCACAGCTCGCACCCACCTCTGTGCGTCTCCTCCAGCCGGACTAAACAGTGAGTTTGTGCCCATAGGCATTCTTTCTTGGTGTGATGTTCTGGAGGTGACATAAAGGCACCTCCTTCCCTCTACCATCCCCCCTCCACCATCCTGCATGCACTGCTCCCCACTGGGAGGAAGAGAGCAAGACCCGTGGAAGAACCTTTGCCTGCTCTGTTCCCAGGGGCTTCTGCAGCTCCCCGAGCAGAGCCTGGCACACAGTAGGTGCTCAGTCAGTGCTGTGTGAAGAGGGATTCTCTCTCCTGACAGAGGGGGTCCTCTCTGGAGGCAGGGCTGAGACCCTGCCCTGCGACTGAGCCGGTCACTCACTTTGGCTCCCTCACTCCTGAACCAAAGAGTTCGGTGGGGCTGAAAAGGCCAAGGCCGTGGAGCCAGGGCATCCGGGACTTCAGTTCTGTGGCCTTGAGAGTCAGGTCATAAAGTCAGCACCCACGGCCATACCCGGTGTTGACTGTTGTTCAAAGAATGTAGGGTGCGTGACCTGCTGTCACACTCGGGGCGAGGGAGTCCCAGGGTACTCACCACTCACGGTGACCTGCATGTCCGGTCCTGACATAAACTCCAAATCATTGATCGCTCTCTGGAACTTCACGCAGTAGTAGACACCGGTGTCTGTGGGCGTGATGCTACTGATGCGGATGGAAAAGTCCTTGTTGTCTCTCCTGGTGTATTCAGATGTTTGTCACTCGGGGGAAGTCTCTTCTCCTGCTTTGAAGCTGTAGATTAACTCCCGGCCTGGCCCTGCCCCCTGAACCACCTGACTGTCCCCGCAGGGAGCAGGGAGGTGAGGGTGCAGCGCAGAGTGGCCGTCTCTCCAGCTGCCACTGACACGGACTTGTCAGGCTGAAGCACCTGCAGCTGCTCCTCACCGGCCGCTCCTGCAGGAAGCAGAGAGTTACTCTTCCTCCTGCGTGGCCAGGGGTTTCCTCAGCATCTGCCACAAGGACTCGCTGATGGAGTGCTCAGTTTGGGGGGCCCTGAGCTCAGCACACGGGGGTAGCATCATCCAGAACCCCCATATGAGCCTGTAAAGTGAGACTGTTCCAAGTGAGGAAATGAGGCAGGGGAGGTTGAGGTGGCAGTGACTGATTCCTCTGGGAACTGGCTCCTGCCTCATCAGATACATGACAGCTCCTTTCTGATTTCCTGAGATCTACATTTTTGGTTCTTTACATCGATGGATCGTGAATCGTTCGACCACTGGCTGTGAGCAGAAGTGATGGCTGTATCTGTAGGGTTTCACTGAACTGCAAGAACCTCATGGGTCAGCCAAACTCTTACCTAGAGATCACGTGCTCATGATGGGGGCTGCTTCCATCATACTTAAGTGACTGAGGTGTTGAGCTCCCAACACACCACAAGAAAGGAATTTAATAAGAAGGAAAACATGGTTTCAAGTTTGGGTTCTCCCCACCCCCCACCTCCATGATCAAGTTATATAAACTTTAAAGCTATTTTTTTTCAAAGAGTCAATGGCTTAAAAACACAAACTTCCATTAACTTCTATATATGTATATGTGGCATATATGATGCAGTATTACTCAGTCTTAAAAAGAGCTCATGTTAAGTCCTATAATGTGGATAACATGATCACATATTGCTAAATGAAATGAGCCAGACAGAAAAACCTTAATATACAATTCTAATGATAAGTACTTAGAATAGTCTATTTTAAATGAAGCAAATGTTAGAGTTACCTTGGGTTGCTGGAGAGGAGGAAAGGGACCTTACTATTTAATGGGTACAGTTCCTCCTAGGACATTGAAAAGACTCTGAAATGCACCTTGTGTCAGTTGGCATCATGCCACTGAAGGATCATGTGAAGGTACCAGTACTGAACTGTAACCTCTAAAGTGGCAAAACACTACATTTGGTACTACATGTTTTGCACAATATAAAATATGTAGTGTGGTCAGCTTGGTTCATACCTTTGAATTGGAGCGAGTGGCTTATAGCCGGATGTGGACAATCCTGTGCTTGGAGGAGGAGATGGCACCCAGCAGCATGCGAACATGGGAAGATCTGACCTCAAGTCCTCTTAGGATCCAACTGGTACCTGCAGGGTCACTGAACTGGGAGCTGCAGGGACAGGTGCCCCCTGGGGTCCCAGGCCCCCTGGTGCAGACTTCCAGGTTGCCTCAAACCTGCTGAACTAGCAGCCTCTGGGGCAAGAGAGCAACATGAGGATGGTCCTTATTTGAAGAGTCCTAGGAGCAGCCGCAGGGTCGGGAGGCAGGGCTTCAATCAGAGGAGGGGTGTATTACGGACCATGAATAAGCAAATCCTGCTCCTTCCAATTTCCCAATTACTCGGGGGAGAATTTGTGGTTCACCTTTGCAGAGTGTGAGCCGGGAAGAGCTGCCCATTTCATGCCTTTGTAACTAACCTGCCTCCAACGGCCATACATAGTCTCATAGGGCAGGTCCATCAATGTGCCTGTAACATCAGGGGTGTTGGGGCATTCCTCTGAAGGCTTGGGGGGGGGGGACAAAAATTGGAAAAAATATGAATGAATCTTGAAGGAAGTAGAGGAGGGAGGAGGGAAGGCTGATTTCTGTGGAAGCCCAGGGACGTAGAAAGTCATCTATGTAACTGTGATCCGTGTATCTATCTCTATCTCTGCCCAGCCTTTCCTTGTAAGGGCTTGTATGGGCTTGTAAGGCTCATATCCATGGGATGCACAGCCCACAGGTAACAGGTCTAACTCACTATCTCACTGAGGCACCCTTGTTCTGGATGCTCAGATCCTAAATCCTTGGACCTTTCTCTCCCACCTAGATCCTGTGGGTCAGAAAATCCCATCACTCCTCCTCATCACGCATCTGGAGTCTGACCTCTCCTGTCCACAGCTGCTGACCTGGTGTATTGGTTTTCCTCATTTCAGTTAAGTAATGGCCTCTAAATGTTCTAGTTGGCTCCCTGTTCAAATACTAGAATAGTTTAAACTGATGCTTGCTACCACACTGAGCATTTTCCCCAAAATCACACCTTGAGCTAATGGCTAGAAACAAAGGGCACACATACAAACTTTCACAAGGTCCATTCAGTTTTTCTAATGGAAGGGTCAGAAATGAGTGGATACATATGTGTACACACACACTAGAGAAACGAGAACCACCTTTGCCCTTACAGTAACCAGTGCCACGGGGAACCAGCTTTCCCCTCAGGGCTGGCTAACCACAATGATTCATAGCCCTTCTGTGTTGGCCACCAAATCTGTTAATGGCAGACAGAAGGGAACCCCAGGGCCCCCAATCCTGCCTGCTCTCAGTGGTTCCTGCCATCTGCTGCATCAGACAAAACATACTCTAGTGGAAAAGGCCTTCAGTGGTGAACTTTAATACAATTAGCGGGCAGTAGAGAGAAGAGGAAGAGTATAGTTTCCAAATCAAACACTCTAAGTCACCCATCTCATGGGTAAATGCCCCAAAGCAGGCAGCTGAAGCTCAGAAGCCACTACAAGTCTAAAACACTTTCTGGTGGGGACCCATTAAAAAGGGGCAGGAGGAGCCAGGACAATCTGGAAGGAAAAGAGTAAAGTCAAAGTCAAGATAAAGGCTGCTGTTGACAGCCTCCCCCGAGTCTCTCACCACATCGGTTTCGAGGTTTTCTACCATCTATGTCCCCTGTCTCTGGTACAAGTCCAAAGCCAAGAATAAAAACATGGCTTTTTATTCCAAGTGCCTTCATGTCTTCTTTTCTCATCTCCGGCCACTTCTCCTTTTCTCCGTCCTTTTCCTGACCTTTTCTAGCTTCACTTCCCTACCCAGCTCCACCCTAACTTGGGTGGGGCAGAATTTACACTGTTACACCAGACCACCATCACCACCCATACAAAGGAGCTGCAGACATCTCATGGGGCAGAGATGGGGTCCCACACATCTGAGTAGGGTAGTGGTTAAACTGGAGCTCTCCAGTCAGGCTGACTGAGTTCAAGTCCCAACTCTACCATTTAGGTTGAGTGATCTTGAACCTCTCTATGCTTCTGCTATTCTCACGGTAAGGTTGGGGTGACCAGCACAACCCCTAGAGATAATGATCACAGGCGATGACAACTCTGGCATTTTCAACTGTATCGGTATATAAGGTGAGTGTTGTAGAAACTGAAATGCTGTTGCTCATTGGATTTTCTGAGGCTTGGAGGCTGCTGTGCACATTTGATGACAGAGAAGAGTAGAGATATAATTGTAGACGCATTTCTCTGTCTTCTTTAGGAATCTCTGTATCTTTTGTCCTCTTCTCTCCTCCTCACCCCACCCAGCATGGAAGAGGACAGACATGCACAGAATTCTGCTCATCAGATGTCCTGAGGCTTGAAGTGAAATTAGCTGACAGATAAGGCTATAGATATAAATCCAGATGTGGGTATAATTACAGTTGTAGACAGTGGAGGCAGAGGCTCTGTACTTTTTACCTCTTCTTTCCTTCTTATCCCCATTCATCATGAAAGAGGGACTACAAAAAATAATGCACACAATTCAATTCATCTTACCAGGAGAGAGGTTTGTTTGTGTAATAGTTTAGGGAAGAGGAAATGTTTAGGGAAGTAGAACAGGAAGGAAGATGATGAGGAGGCCCCCAAAATGAATTATTTCTCAATGTGCATTTCATACAGACTAAGAAATGATTTGAGAACAATGGGAAAAACCTTTTCAAAATTCCCACGTGAACATGGATGTGTTGCTTCTGCACACTGCTCACACCCGTTTGCATGTACACATACCACTTAGTAGATGCATTTGTAAATACATGTAAAGTTATGTCCTAGTTTGCTGGTATACAAGTGCTGTGTTGTGAAGATTAAATGAAATTATTACACATATTCATTAAGATCTTGATAAATAGCAGTGATCCAACATTGTTAACAAAAGTTTGCGAGCTCACACAGCAGAATTTCGTACCTGTCCGAAGTTTCTGTTTGTCTGTCCTAGCTGTCTGTCCTATCTCTGGCTTCTGCTTCTTTCTCCATATGTGCAATTGTTCTGCAATTAACCTCCTCCGAGTAGAAACAGCATAATGTGGTGAAATGAATGAACTCTGGAGTTTATGGCCCTAGACTTGAATTCTAACTTCTTCGGTAACTTAGGTGATGACATTGAGCAAGTGATGTTCCCTGCCTCAGTTTTTCCTCCTCCCAACAGGGACAATAATAATACTTGTAACGAGTTGTGTCAAAGGATCAGTCAACATAACACACTTGTCAAAGCATCATCTGCTTGGATGGCTCTGATAACACTTGCCAGGTTTGGATCCACAGAAATTTCGCTCAGATCCCTGATTGCATGTTCTCCGATCAGTCTAGTCCTTGGCTGTCTGTGCTAGCACCAGGCTGGTCCTTCTTTGCCTGAACATCCTGAAGTTTATAGCTTTTGAAGCATCCAGATCAAAGAGTTGGGATTCTTCCCCTCGGCCATGCTCACCCATGAGTGCCAGCAGTAGAGCCAGCAGCAGGCAAGGAGGTTGGTGGGTCCAGGAAGCAGGGACAGGCATCCTGGGACCTGCAGAGCCTGTTCTGTTCTGGGTGTGTGCAGGGGAAACCAAGATTCCTCTCTGTGGGGAGAAGCCCCACCTGCAATGTACGAGGGAGCTCTTGTATCATTAGTGAAAGACTGAGTCGTTGATATGCTTCTGTGTGAAGCTGGGCTGGGAGGCAGCATCAAGTTCTGAAGTGATGTTCCAGACACGTGCGCAAAGCTAGTAGAAACAGCACTTCCTTCCTTGGGGCCCTGTGTGCTCCCCATTTGCCCACTACCCCATCTTGAGGTCTCCGTGATTCGCTGTTCAGGAGCCCAGCATAAAAGAAGTCATGATTGTGGGCTGCGTCCCAACACGCATGCCCAGGAGCCTAGGATGTGACTGGCTTGTAGCCCCAATTGGTACCAGCTGCCAGACGGAGGAAAGAGCCTGGGCACTTTTGGCGTTGAGCCACGTCTGTTCCGGAAATGCCTTGCTATCTGGACCCTTTATTGATGAAGTGGTGAAACTTAGCTGAATGCACACTGCAAAGTGACATCAGAATTTGGGGGTGCCTGCACCTGATAAAGAAATTAGGAGAGACAGGGGTTCTGTAACCCAGGTTATATACAGGCATTTGTCCCAGAGAAATGAAACTGTGTCCACAAACATTCAGGAACAAGTGTTTACAGCAGCTTCTCTGTGAGGGCAAAACACTGCAAAGAAGCAAGGTATTTAATAATGAGCGATTAGGGGAACAAAATGTGATTGTCCGTGTGAAGGGATGGACCTTAGCCATGAGAAGGGTGAATTATCTGTGTGTGACAACTTGGAACTGTCTCGAGGGCATTAAATTGCTTGAACGAAGCCCATGTCAGAATGGTATGTGCTGTCTGATTTCACTTAACAGTCTCAATAAGGGAGAAAAGCAATTGGTATTTGTCACATTTATAGGATGGTGATTTGTGGCTATGACTTTCTCTGCATAGGACTAGAGAGCTGGTTACACACACACACCCAAGAGGACCAATATATGCAAAGCTGGAAATATGACAAACTTCAGCGTTAAGTGCCTGCCTCATCCATAGCACTATTATCCAATCAGTTCCCAGCCACTGAGCTGCCCTGAGGTCTCAGCAGCATCCTGAGCGCTCGAGTCCTAGTGCTCAGTCCCTTACGCCCCCAACTGCCTCCTCAGAGGAATTGTGTCCAGGACCCCCACTCTGCTGACCTCTTTGTTGATGCAGGTAAGGACGGTGATCTGCTTCCTGCTGGGGCTGGGATTACATACATACAAGAGTTCAATAGAGGAAACGCCAGCAAGACCCTTAACACTGCTCCAGAGATGGCTGATGAGTATGATGAAAAGAAATTAGTGATGGCGTTTAGGAGAAATTTGCCTGCAGTGATAGTGTAACTGAGCATCCAGAATCTGGAGATTCATTCAGTGCAGGGTGACCATCAGAAGCACACAGGCCATTTCCGGGTAGAAACTGGACCAGCCAAGGACCACCAGTTGAGGTCCATGGGTTTAAATGTTTTGACTCACTGAAGCCTAAGTAAAGATTTCCTTGCAGTGAGTAGAATTTCTCTTGTGCCTTTTGTCACAAGTTTACAAACCTCATAGTTTGTGTGTTATGACCATATGCGGGTCTGCTTATAAGTTGACTAGTGTCACTCCTAGCAATGCTGAAAGAGCCATAAATATTACAACTGGATTATATCAAGGTGATGAGGATAGAAAGTGTGAGTGAGAGGAATGAGATTGGGGTAACTGAACAGTGTAGCCCCCTCATTCCCACAGGGAGAGTAAATAACGCCTGAGCATGAGAAATCGAAACAGCAATAAAAGCATATCCTCAGTGAGAGAGAGCAGTAAAATCTAACACCCTCATTTGAAAGTGTTGAGAAGAGTTGCTTCTGGGAGGTGGTGATGATGGGAGGTTAGGTGGCTCCAGTTTTTCTATTAGAACTTGAGAACTACGTAACTTTCATAGCCTGTGCATCTGTAACTTTCCTGTAGGTAAAGTTTGATTTTAGATCAATAGTTTAACATTATAAGAGTTACCCCCAAATAATCCAAACAAATAGTACTACTAAGTATCTTGTGCTCTTACTAAATATAAGATTGATGTTCTAAAGATAATATGGGCCTATATTGTAGTCAAGAATCACTGAAAATAAGGATAATTTTTTTATATCCACAAGCTGGAAATTATTGAAGATAGCTCTAACTAGACACCTATAAAGCCATGATGGGAAAGCCTTAAAGTTATGAATTGAAAGTTATAAAAGAAAAATTAAAATAGATGTATATCATGAAAACTCACTATTGGAAATAAGTCAATTGACAGAAATAATACGTTAACTCAGTGTCATCAAATAATAAATTTAAAAGGGTTTTTCATGAAACTTGACAAAATGATTCTAGGAGGTAATTGGACCAGAAGAGTCATAACAGTTTTAGGTAAGAAAATGTGGGAAGTTCAGCTCCAAGAGGAAACAAAGCTTATTCTAAGGTGATTCTTCTTGTCAGTATAGCTATGACTAAGAGATGATAGCTCAAGGGAACAAGACCTCATATAAAGAACCACACATATATACGGAAACTTGGAATAAAGCAAACGTGCAATGCAGATCCGTGTGTGTTGGATAATATATCTCTGCGGGAGAAAAATAGGATCTCTCTACTATTTTTTATACACACAATCAGTAATGCCAGATTAAAGGCATAAATTAGAGAGCAACATTTGATCAGAAAATGAAAACATTTGGCATAACAATGTCCCCAAATGACCCCACACTGCAGCTTTGTTGTACACACTAGGAGAACAAGAGGTACTATCTCATGTAGAAGCCGAAGGTGCAAAAAATCCTTATGGTGAATCTATACTTCAAAACATCAGATAAAGACAATATCCAACAGAAGAATAATCAATAAGCAGCACCATCATCTCTAATAAACTATATGGAGCAGTGGAAAATCAATAAAGCGAGCTGTGTAGATGGACATGAAAATCTCACAAGTGGTGTTTAGCATAAACTGTAGACAAAGTTCCAGAGTGCTATCAATGGGATAATAGCATTTAATAAGAATTTAAAATAAGCAAAGTAACATTAAATATTTGCTTAAGTATTTATACATATATTGTAAACATCCAAAAACATGCTTGAGGTTGATAAACACCAAATTCAGGATAGTGTTGTTTCAAAAGGATCAGAAGAACATACGAATATTTTGCAAAGACAGACATGTCACTCTCTAGATAATTCAGAGACATTATATATTTCCGAACAGAAAATACTTATTCAACTTGTGGTTTCAATATACACGCATTGAAATGAAATCAGACTCTGGGTCAGTGGGAAAGTGCTCTGAAAATGAGCAATTTGGGTGAGCAGGGGCAAGGTGGAGACCTGGCTTTTGGTTTACCAGGTTTTCCCTTTTTGGATGTGGGTCTTGAGCCTGTGATCAAAGCCTGTGATCTTTGACGTGACTCCAACATCAGAGAGAAGGAACATCAGCAGGGTGTGAGGAAGGGAGCACGTCTGTGGTCAGGATGGGGGCAGCAGTGTAGGGTAGGATCTTGGTCATGTACAGGTCCTTGCAGCTTCTCTTCCCAGCCTAGTCCCTTGGGGAGCACATGAGGCAGTGCATCCAGGGCGTGCAGGACCTGTGGATAGAAGCAGGTTTTTTTCCTTCCTTCACTTACATTAATTCCAGTTATGTTTATTGAGCACCTACTACATGGCAGACACTATCTGGAGTCTTGGTTATGGAGCAGATCAGAAACGAAGGCCCTCTCACTATGTCTTTCCAACCCCTTTTCTGGGTTCTGAACCCTGCATTCATCTTCACTGGTAGGCGGTGGCCCTGGTACTCAGACAGAGTCTGTTAGTGGATTCTAGCTGTGTTTTCCTTATTCATGTCAAAGATATGTCACATAAAAACTGACACATAAACAGTTGACGGGGGTGGGGGGTGCTCTTGGATCTTGAAGTTTTGGCCTTTGTCCTACTTCCATACCTTACACTCTCTCCTCCAGGTGCCAAGGAACTACACTTGAAATCCTGCAAGTACCAGGTCATTACACAATGTGTGAGAGGGATAACCACTGAGGAAATGTTCCAGAACCTTCTCTTGAGGCTGTATTGCCAATTGGGAGCCATGCCATTTGGGGGCTTAGTCAGTATTCCTCTTGCCTTGATGGTGTTCATGACCTCCCTCCCTAAGAACAAAGACCTGCACCTAACTTACCTATTATACCTTCCTCTATCTGCAGATGTAGGTAACCATGAAACTCAGCAGCAGCAGCAACTTGAAGCACAGGAGTGACATCAGGAAGAGAAGGGCCAGCGTATCCAGACCTAAATACGATGTGCAGAGGAGCCACAGCTTAAATACCTTCTCTGAGGTCATGTTGCCAGGAGTTCCAGAACCAGTAGGTTGCAGTCAGTCTACCCTATGCCAAGCTCATGTTGTTTTCTCTATACTTTTTCTTTTTGGGAAATAAGAGCTACCTTGACCTATGAGCCTACGCTTGATTTTGAACAAATACTGAGTTGAGTATTTCCCACACAAAACCAGCCCCTGTGCCGACTCAAGAGGTGTGGCCTTGATTACCAGTCCCCCAGGCTTCAAGGACACATTTCACATTCACCTTTAGGGCAATCTTAGGACTGAGACCAGAGCAAATGAATGTGCCTGCTTCGTCAAAACCTCTCTTAGGGGCCTGGCATTATTTGCACAATTTTATAGAAGAACAAACTGAGAGAATCATTGACATGGTGGCTGAAATTTCACAGGCATGATCACTGTACACTTAATTTCAAATTGTTTTATCTGAACTCAATAATAACGGTAGTTGACATTTATCATTGTCACACAGGCAGAGCTGACATATATTTGCTCTATTGCTCCTCAAAAGGACTCTGCAACTGGGGCCTTTAGGAGCCTGTCTCCGCTACATTAGGGTCATCTACAGATATGTAAATAAATCAAAGTGCAGACAGCAGAGCCCCAGAGTGATCAGGGAGGAGCCTACTCTTTCCTTGGAGGAGAGGTCAGGGTCCCCAGTGAAAGGTTGTTGAAACGAGGCTACAGTGTGTTTTCCAACGGCGATGGGCAGTCTCTTCATGAAACCCATCAGACTGTCTTCATGAGAGAACACTGCTGAGGACCATCCTTGGAACATGAGCAGTGAGCTTCCTGAACAGAACTCCTTCGCAGGAACTTTCTAGGCAGTTGTGCTGGGAGGCTGCCCTTCCATCCGCATGAATACATGCTTTCTTGATGGCCCCATCAGGACAGCCAGAAACGTTTCCATTATAAAGAACTGCAGACTCCTTACTTTGGGCAAGATCGCAAGGATTGCCAAGCCCTTTCTCCTCCCTGTGCCCTTGAGAAACCTCTCACCCAACATGCTTCCATGTTAAGAGAGCTTACCTGGGTTCTCACAGGTAGGTGAGCCCCAGTCTCCTAGAATCTTCATGCTCTTTCCCTATTCTCTTGTATCCTCTACTCATGCTCATACTCTCTGTGCCTCCTTATCGCCTCTCCCCTAGGCCCAGGTGTGCACACTCACACATGTGCACCCACTGGGCTGCATAGCCATGGGGAAGATGCAATAGAGTTGCTGGGTAAAGAATCCAACTGAGGAAAAGCCTGACCATACAGCCTCCTGGGTTCCTGGGTGGCTGACATGAATGACAAAGGTGGTCGCTGTGAGGTGCAGACAGCAGAGGGCAGCACCTGGGAGCAGGTCTGCCTTCCTCCTACCTCACTCTTCACCTGGATGGATATTCAGGTGGAGAGACCTGTATGTCCCAAACATGTGGTCACTTCCGATGTGGACACCATTGATGGCCACCTAGGTCACTCTGTAAGCACGGTCGCTACTTTCCACATTAAAAAAAAAAGATTAAATAAAAATATTGGGAAGCCGGAGCCGAGGTCTCTCCAGTGCTCTCATCTGTGTCTCTCTTGTCCTGGTGAGCAGAAGCCTCCAGGGTGTGGCTTCTGGAGACCGCAGGCTGCCCATCATGCTCCACCTGGCAGGTGAGCACCACGCTGCCCCTGTGGGCAGAGGTGTTCACCAAGAGCCAGCTCCTCCAGCTGAAGGTCCCATCCTTGTTCTCTGGGAGATTCAAGGGCTTTTGTGTTTGGGACACGTTTCTGTTCTGCAGCCAGGTCAGCTGTAGCTTTGGGGGTTAGAAATCCTTCACCTGGCAGGTTATATTCACCTGGTTCCCTGCAAACCATCCTGCAGCAGGGAACCAGGTGAATATAACTTGCCAAGTGAAGATGGGCGGAACTGTAACAGCACAGGCAGAAGCTCTGAGCTCATGCCACAGGGAAGGGGCCCAGTCATCTGCCCCCCAAAACAGGGGGTCACACGAGACAGTGTGGGCAGGCAGCTGGCCTCCAGCCTTGGGGCACTCTCTGCATCTGTGCAGAGCCATGAAGCACAGTGCCCAGCAGCACTGAGTAGGAGCTCAAGGACTGGGTGTTCCTAGGAGGGTGACATGAGTGAACCCAAAGTCAGTGCCCCCGCAGGCAGTGGGGGAATGGAATCACTGAGGCAAAATAAATGACATCCCAGGTACCTGGGACCCCTGTAGTAGGTGCCCAGTGATGGGGTGGCAACGGGGGAAGTTCAGGAAACTGCCCAACAGTGCAGGGCACGTGGCACGTGTTGGCCTTGTGGTTGATATGGAAAGTCCTGCACATGCAGGAGCCTGGTGCCAGGGAAGGGCAGGGGGACTGAGACTCCAGGACACTGGCTTAAAGTAAACCCTGGGGGAGGAGCAGGCTGAGCCCCGGCAGGGCTGGCCTGGGGGGGTTTCACACCTCGGATGGTCTCGGACAGGTTGGCAGTCCCGCGAAGACGGCTCCCCTTCAGGGTGACGTGGGACACCTCGCAGATGACCTGGGAGTGGACGTCCCCAGGTACCAGCTTCACCTGGGCTGAGCTGGAGACGCTGTAGGAAACGGCCTCTTCCTTGGGGTCCACACTGGGCCGGGGCGCTGGCAGCTCGTTCCCATTTTTGAACCATTTCAGGCTGATGTCTCTGGGGGAGAAGCCACTGGACTTGCAGGTGAAGGTCACCGTCTGCCCAGGTGTGGCCCTCTCTGTGGGCCCCGACACCACAGGGCGAGAGGGTTTGGCTGCAAAGGAGCATTTGAAACAGGCGTGACTGTCACATCCCCACTAGGACAAGCGGAGCTGCTGTTCCCACATCACATGATTATTGTTTAGTCTCTACTGGTGCTGAAGGGGTGTGATCACCCTCGTGTGGGGAGGACGCCAGGTTCTAGAGGTGAACCAGGGTGGGGGCAGGCTGATGGGGATTGCAGCACCCCCTTCTCTCTCTCCAGGGAAGTCCCATCAGCCTGGTTTCTGAATATTGTCACCTCACTCTCATTGTGATTGCTCCCCCGACTCCGCAGCCTTTCCAGCATCAGAGAGGCATTCATAGAACAAAAGTGGGAGCAGTGGCAGAATCAGGACCCAGGAAAGCTAGAGCCAGCTGCTGGATGGGGGGGGCACTGCAGTGGATGGGAACCTCCCAGTCCTCATCTGTGCAGTGGGGCTGGGGTTCTCTCCCCCTAGGGCTGCAGTGAGGGGAAAGCAGCAGTGGAAGCAGGTTTGCTTGAGTTAAACAGGAGACGCCTCAGGAAATGGAGACACACAGATCAATACCAACCACTCTGATTCCCAGCTCTCCCTGCAGGTGTGTAGGGATTCCCCCCACTTTTCAGTCTTCACATAGCTGCTCAAGGAGGCCTAATCTGTGCCAATCTCTGGATTGGCACAGAGGGGCACAGGGACACTTTCTAAATCAGGGCTCTCCTTCTGGGTGGTTTTGGGCTGGAACCAGATCTGGGCACCGAGGAAGCCAAAGGGGGGCGGTTTGTCTGGCACTAAGGAAGAGACAGGCGCAGAGCTGGAGGTGCCTCCCTTGTCCTGCAGACGCTTTGAAGAGGCCCCATGGGTGCCCAGGGAGGACAGACGCAGGTCAAGGGCATGGGGGAACATGGGGGAACGATGGGCCTCTTCAACTCTGTTCCATGACCCGAGCCTCAGTTTGTTTCCTGGTGAAATGCCCAAAGCCCCACCCTGGCACAGGTGTTAGGATGCAAGCCAATGGGGAGCTGGTTCCAGCAGGTACTTTATAACATTCGCTCCTATGACGTCACAGCCGTGGTCACCACCCATGTGAGACCACCAGGCTGAGAGGAGGCAGAAGTACCTTGGCTGACATCCAGGGACATCTCAAGTCCTACAACTGCTCTGAAGAAACCAGACTCAGAAAAGGAGCAGAAATCACTGATTGTCCTTCTCTGCCTCAATATTTATAGTCCCACTAGAAAGTCGTTTGGACAAATGACTTCAACCCCCTCATCTAAACTGTGAGGCGGGTGAACTGGGGTTCCAGCCAGGTGGCTTTGAGCAGCTAGCATGATGTGTGCAGCCTCAACTTTGCCCATCTGTAGAAGGGGGTGAATCACAATTCAGGTTGTAACAATCAGCTCCCAAGACCACACCCGAATCTTGGCTGTTACTCAAAAGATGGAGGGTGTGCAGTGATCTGCTGTCACACTCGGGGTAAGAGAGGCCCACATGGTACTCACCACTCATGGTAACCTGAGTGCCCGATCCCAACCTAAGCTGCACTTTCATGAACATTAACTGGATCATTGCACAATAGTAGACACCGGTGTCTGCGGGCGTGATGTCACCGATGCGGATGGAAAAGTCCTTGTTGTCTCTCCTTGAGATGTCTGAGGTGACTGTTATCCGAGGGAAGGGGGCGATTCTCCTTTGAAGCTGTAGATTAGCGCCCGGCCTGGCCCTGTCCCCCTGAACCACCTGACTGTCCCCGCAGGGAGCAGGGAGGTGAGTGTGCAGCGCAGAGTGGCCGTCTCTCTAGCTGCCACCGACACGGACTTGTCAGGCTGAAACACCTGCAGCTGCTCCTCACTGCAAGTGCTCAGCCACTCCTGCGGGAAGCAGAGAGTTACTCTTCCTCCTGTATGGCCGGGAGTTTCCTCAGCATCTGCCACAAGGACTCGCAAATGGAGTGCTCAGCTCGGGGGGCCGTGAGCTCAGCGCATGGCGGTAGCATCACCCAGAACCCCAACATTTAGCCTGTAAATTGAGACTTCCAAATGAGGAAACTGAGGCATGGGAGGTTGAGGTGGCAGTGATGGAACCTCTGGAAATGGGCTCCTGCCTCATCAGATAATTGACAGCTCCTTTCTGATTTCCTGAGATCTACATTTTCAGTCCTTTACATCGATGGACCGTGAATCATTCGCCCATTGACTGTGAGCAGACGTGATGG
>PVHY01019974.1:0-26415 GCA_004024945.1 Uropsilus gracilis | reverse complement strand
GGTGCCACCGACGCCTGGGCTGGGTCCGCGCGCTGAAGGGGGTTGAGCCGGGTCACCCGGCGTTTGACCGCGTTCCCTCTGTTGGGGATTGGGGGGGTGTTCGTTGGCCTGGGGGTAGTGGGGGGCCCCGTGGTCAAGAGGAGGCAGTGTTCAGTTGCTGTATCGGTTATTTCCGTGCGCCCAGTTCAGCGCGTGGCGTTCCATATAAGTTGTGGACTCGAAATGGATTCCATGCCATTCCCCTTCTCTCACCCCCCCCCCCCCCCGTTCTGGAAAGACGCCTGCCTCGGGTGCCTCCTAGGAGCCGGGAACAGCTGGCAGCTCCCCGGCTGGAGTTTGAGGCACCCGGGGCTCAGCTGTGGGGAGTGAGGAGCTGGGGATACCCTATCGGACTTGGGTCTTGGGGGTTCGGGCTGGAACCCTTGCTGAGACGGGGACCCCATCCGCTCCAGAGAGCGGATTGAGGGTGTCTTCCAGCGGGGGGGGATGGGGGGGCGCTGGAGATTTGCAAGGAGTAGGAATATTGGGAAGCCCACCCGGCCTAGGGCCCCCCGTTTCCATTCATATCTTTATTTTCCGCCTGCGATTTCCTTTTAAACACAAGGGATTCCGTCCAGAAGGAGATACAACTCCTAGAAACTGGAGCCCTTTGCACGCGCCCCCAGCGCGCAGAGACGCGGAACCTTTACACAGTTCCTCTTTGCCAACCTGACGCCCCCCTCTCAGACATCCCGAGAACCCTCCTGGCTGCTCCTGTTCACCCCAAAGATAGGGTCATCCCCTCCCCCAAAAGCACTCTTGGGTTTTCTGCAGCTCACCTGACAGCACCCCCCTGAACCCCCCCCACGTGCTCGCTGCTGCCACCTACTGTCCGACCTGCTGCACGCTCGAACCCGGTTTAAAGGGGCGGGGGTGGGAGGGGGGGGAATCTCTCATTCTCTGGGACTAGGAGCTGTTTTGGGAGGACTGTGCGCTGCGGGGTGGGGTGGCAGGAGGCGGGCAACAGAGAGGTTTTCAACTGCCAGGCCAGTTGAGTCTAGGATATGAGTAACCGGACCAAACAAAAGGCCCTTCAAGAGACTAACCCGCTGCTTAGAGGAGATACTACCCATTTCCTGGGTGGGGTGTGAGGTGGGGGGGGTAAGCAAACACATGAAAAATCGAGGCTCAGACCCTGTATCCCTGCTGGGGAATTTTAACCCAGGGCTGCTGATACCTGAGTCAGCCTGTAGGCAGGTTGCTTAAGGCTGCTTTGTCACAGTCTCTCTCCCCGAGTCATCTGTTCCTTCTGACTAATGACAGATCTGCATGTTCTCCTGTCCCTGCTTCAGAACCACCACAGTCTGTGCTCTGTCTCTGCTAAGGGACGCCGGACCTGCAGGAAGATAGACGTTTTCAGAGTCTGCTTTCAGCTCTGGAGAGTCTAGGGTGGGAAGCCACCTTCTCTTGGCCACTTTGTCTTGCTAATGAGGAAGGGCCACAGTGGTTGGGGCTTTGGGGCTCACCTCCCCGGAACTGGTTGTCTCCAGGAAGATGGGAACAGACATAGTTGGCAGCTCTTGCAAACCATTCATTCATAGGGTCACCTTTTGGGTGCTTGTTAGCCCACAGTCGTAGGTGTTGCAAGTTTGGGGTGTTAGGGGCAGCCTGCTAGGGGCAGGTGGGAGGGGGCATAATGTGAAAGAGTGGAGCCCTACTGTAAGCAAAGCCCAGCTGCTGGCCAGTCAGGATTTGGCGGGCGACCTCTGCCTTCCTAGCCCCCTAAATGGGTCGCCGTCTCTCTGCAGGTGTTTCCCATTAAACACTACCAGGACAAAATCAGGCCTTACATCCAGCTGCCGTCGCACCGGAATATCACTGGTGTCGTGGAAGTGATCCTCGGGGAAACCAAGGCCTACGTTTTCTTTGAGCGGGACTTTGGAGACATGCACTCCTATGTGCGAAGCCGCAAGAGGCTGCGGGAAGAAGAGGCCGCCCGGCTCTTCAAGCAGATCGTGTCGGCCGTCGCCCACTGCCACCAGTCGGCCATTGTGCTGGGGGACCTGAAACTCCGCAAGTTTGTCTTCGCCACTGAGGAGAGGTGAGCCGCCAGCACAGCGACTCCTGTGGCCTTTTGGAACCCAAGTGCAGGTGCAGGTGGAGCTGCAAGGGGCAGTGTGTTGGCTCAGAGCCAAGCCCAGGGCTCAGCTGGCCCAGATTTAGTCTTTAGAGGAAGAGCCTGGATGGCCAAGGAGGGTTTGTTCTGTACTGTAGCGGGGATGGAAGGGGTGGGGGTGGGGGGAGAGCTCGGTGGGGTTGGGGAGGTGGTGTGTATCATGTCACAGCAGGGTTATATTCTGCATCCACACTCTCCCCTCCCCATTTCATCCTGGGAACTGGCATTCTCATTCTCCCCCTTGCTGTCAGGAAGAGCCATTCGGGGGCGCAGACGCTAGCTTGCATTGGCTCCTAGGGGAAGCTGCAAATCCTTGCTTGTAGCAGTGGGGTGTGTTTATTTTTTGTACTTAGAAGGGATCACAGAGCGGGTGTGTTTGCAGATTTCTGCCCCCTCCTCTGCCCCACATTTCTGCTCCATCTCAGACTTGGCCCTCGGGACTTTCTTCGCCTTCTTCAGTGACTTTTTAGACATCTTGTTTGGCCTCATCTTTAGCAAATAGCCACATTGAATAATAAATGCAAGTTGGCTGGAATGGGTTGCTAAATATAGCTCATGGCTTACCTCCTGGAGGAGAAGATGAGCTTGATAAGAGAGCAGTAAGATTCAGAGTCAGAGCTGGGGTTTCAGACCAGAGCACGTGGGAAGCCGCAATAGAGACTGATCTTAGCTGACTTTAGGAGCAGAGAGTATATCCCCAGTGGAAGGATGAAAAGGCCCAGGCAGTTACAGAATTGTAGAGGTGGGTGAGTGCTATTTTGTTGTAGCTCTTCATAAGCTGCTTATCCCAACTGTGCGTTTTTTTTTTTATCTCTAACGCCTGAGCATATGAAAAGAACAGGGCTGAATGACCATAAAGGCTAGCTCTGTATCTGATCTTGCAATAATGGTTGGAACACACTGATTAGCAAAGAAAAGCACAGTGTTTGCAATGAAGAAGTTTCCAATTCCTGGAACATGCTCCTTTGATAGGGTGATGTGTTTTCTGAAACATGCCTTACACACCTCCTTACTAGCTTTTGAAATCTGCATTGCACAGGCGAATGTCATGTGCACGGCGTTTGGCAACCCGAGGGTTAAGCAATGACAGGCTGACGCTATTCGTGTAACCAGCACAGGTGCAGGGGTTTAGGACTACAGCAGCCAATCAGGGGCAGACAGTGTGGGTTGAGTCATATTTTCCGTTTACAGAACCAATGGGTATTTTACATAACGACAGGGAGGTCATGCTGAGGACATCCCGAAGTTAGCACATGTATCCTACACTCCAGGGAACAGGAAGGCAGCCTGAAAAAAAAAAAAAAAAATCACCAGCCACCAAACCTTTGAGAGGAAAAGGAATTGACCCATTAGCCAGTACCAAATGTTTGCGTTTAACTTCACAAGTGATTTACTGAAACTGGGCTATTTCGGAGAAGCAGGGAGGAACATGAAGCCCCACCCGATGGTGGAGGTTCCCCCCCCCCCCCGTAACTCTGGACTGTGGGGCATCCAGAGACTTGAGTGACTGGGTGTGAATAAGGAGGCACCTGCAGCTACACAGGAGCCTTTGACTAAAGATCAGACTTTGTTACTTGACCAGATAAACTCCCATGGCAGGTAATGGGCTCATGGGATGTGGATGTATGTGTGTGGGCTTCCATGTATGTGTGTGTGTCTCTCGCACTGTGTAGGGCCTCATGTAGCCTTTAAATCCAGCAGCTATTTGCTGTTTGCTCACCAACCACCTCCAGGCCTTGTAAAACACCCCAATAAATGTAATTGACATTCTTACCCCTTTCCCATCCCATTTATCACCCCTGGCAGCCAAACATCTCTGCATGATGACCGTGACCTTGATGTCCCATGGTCTGTAATGCAGAGTGTGGGTCCTAATAGCTCAGGCAGTCAAGGGCACGACAAGGATGAGATGGGCGTTCGGGTGCGCCGTCCCTCCTGCTGTTCTTCGCTCTCAGCCTTTGTAGAACATGTCAGCATTCCCCCATGAGACCAGCTTGCACTTCTGCAATGTGAACTTTGTCAGTTGTGCAATCGCTATTAGGATATCTCTTATAAGCCCGAGCATAATGAATTGTATTTGGGGCTTTGCATCATACCCTCCACCCCAGACGTTCTCTCTCGATACTTTGCAAACATTTATTGCAGTTTGTATTGGTTTGTGAAATCCTCGGTCCTGGGAGGCTGTACTGCTGACTGGATAAAGGGCTAAATGGCAGTGCTGGGGCCTCAGCTCTCGGGGCCTGTGGGCGCTGTGATTAGGAAGGACTTGTTTTTCACGGGGGCTGATCTGGAAGTAATCACCGGTGTCTTCTTCCCCGCAGAACCCAGCTCCGACTGGAAAGTCTAGAAGATACACACATCATCAAGGGGGAGGATGACGCTCTGTCAGACAAGCATGGCTGCCCAGCTTACGTGAGCCCTGAAATCCTGAACACCACCGGCACCTACTCCGGGAAGGCGGCGGATGTTTGGAGCCTCGGGGTAATGCTCTACACCCTGCTGGTGGGACGATACCCCTTTCATGACTCAGACCCCAGTGCCCTGTTCTCCAAAATTCGGCGCGGACAGTTCTGCATTCCCGACCACATTTCCCCCAAAGCCAGGTGCCTCATCCGCAGCCTCCTGAGACGGGAGCCCTCCGAGAGACTCACTGCTCCCGAGATCCTCCTCCATCCCTGGTTTGAGTCTGTACTGGAGCCTGGGTACGTGGACTCCGAAATGGGGACTTCAGACCAGATTGTCCCGGAATACCAGGAGGACTGTGACATGAGCTCCTTCTTCTGCTAATCCCTGAACCTCAGAAACCTCATCATTCTCACACATGGCATTTCCATTTCTAAAGATGGACAGGCGTTTGTGCGTGGGACCTGCCGGGTCTGTGACAGCGGGGACCGTTGCTGCTGGGTTCTCCATTGGCGACTTTCTTGTTGTGATGAGTGACTTGTTTGACCGGGGCAGCAGCGTCCACTCTGGTTGGCTGTCCTGGGAAGCTGTTTCCTGTTGGGGAACCCTCCAACCATCCTTTGTGTAGATTCGGGACCTCAACTTCTGCTGTGAGTGGCAGTATGGAGAGCGTGCGCCAGGCGGCTGAGTGAAATGGGCTTGAGTATTCTAAGGGAGAGGACACGAACCACATTTGGGCCATGGTCCGGTCTGAACACGGTGGTGGGTCATGTGGGCTGCCATCTTGAACTCCTCTTTGGTAGCTGACGATCGCTACCCCAGCTTCTCTGCTCAGAAAGTTCTTTTTTCCCACCCATATTCACCAATGACTCTGCTCCATTTAGGGAGCACTGTTTCAGGAGCAGTGGGCCCTGAAGCCCAGGCCTTCTCCACTGCCTGCCAGGACCTTATGCACTCATGCCTTCTTTCTGACCTTGAAACCTCCCCACCTAGCTAACAAGGCAACGGCCAGCGAGCAGTGCATGGAAAAGTGCCACAAGAGTCAAACTCCTGGCGATTTCAGAACTCGGAGCCGAGACAGACTGCAGATTTGTTTCTTAAATAATCTGAGCACTCGATTTTTTGGTTCCCTCCAATCCATTAGCATTTACCCTTTCCGTTCTTCTTCCCCAAGACCATCTCAGGGTGGAGCATTTTGTCTAGGAGAAGAAAAGATCAGGCACTGCCCCTCACTCCTCCCCTGAGAGCAAATGTTAAAACACCTTTGTCCTTCAGAGAAAGTGAATTTTGAATAGTCTTTAGTCAGTGCTAGACCAGCTTCCACAATGATGCTTTAACCTCTCTTGGATCTGGTCTCCCTCTGGCATGGTGTGCTTATCCACAGTTTTGCATGATGGGTTGTTCGTATTTCAAATATGTGGTTTATGAACGTGTTCGTATAATCAGCATCTGGATGGAAATAGCAAACCCCACATCTTTAAAGTCAGAAGGGATTTTAAAAGTTATGCTGTCCAACTTCTCTTCCGGTCACCTCCTGATGGAGAAATCCCCCAGTCCGCTGCCCCTCCAGCTGCTCTCGCTGGTGGGAATCTACCAACCTCTGCTTGATTGCTTCCAGAGATGGGAACCTCACTACCTACAAAAGCTTCTTAGAACTTAACAGAGAAAATTGCGACTTGCATTAAACAAGTACAGACGAACTATCAGGAGCTGTCTCGGACAGTGCTGACAGGTGGTTAAACGGGTAAACCAAACATACTGTATTCTGAGAAATGGCACAAAAATGGCAGTCATCTTTCAAGGGCTATGCCTAGGCTAACTACTAACATGCGTTGTGAGAATGCCATGTATACCTCACGTACTGTGTACTTTGTACATATATTTGACCTTTTATACATAATGTCCAGTGTTTGTTGTTTTGGCTCTGAAGCTTGTTTTATTGTCTGTGTCTCGTCTGAATAACCTGCGTGTTTAAGACCACGTGAAATGTGAATGATTATTGGCAATATTACCTTGACGGAATCATGGGACTTGGAGAAGAGGGGGGACAGAGGTCTCTGTCGCACTCACGCTCTCGTGGTTGTTCGTCTTTTGTATCTGTGATACATACTTACCCGGCTGAGGACCCCGGACTGGCTGGGCTTCTGCCGGGAAAGCTCGAAACACTAGATCCTTGTACATGTGTATATATGTGAACAGTGAGACGGCTGTTTCTGACTTGTAGAGAAATTTTAATAAATCTGGTTTCATACATAGGGACGGTGCATTTCTTTGGAATCCAGCCTACCTTTGTTCTTTGCAGTTTCAAGCTGGGGATGCCAAGGCCTCTGATCTCACAGGGTTGGGGGGCTCCCAGGGAAGAAGTAAACAAAGGGTGATGAGGTAGGACCCAGGAGAGATCTAAACCCCCATTCACTTCTTCCACTGATGTGTGCAAATTCGTTATGATGGGTGAAGCCAATTTGGTAAAATCTAGCTGGTGAGGGCTGTGGGCCCAGAAACGTTAGAAGGTAGGAAAATGTAAAGAAGCTCTGAGTTATACCAATTCCACTGTCTTTTGTCTTTTTTTTTTTTTTTTTAGCTCCCTTGAGAGTTTGATAAAAGTAGTGGAAAATACACACCTGCAGTCAAACAGAATTTTGTTTTACTTTTAAAGGTACACAAATCCCTGCAGGCATCTCTGGCTTCCTGTGTTGAACCCCCACCCCCATTAGACATAATTAAGATGACTAAGGGAGGCATTTCCTTATTTTCCCCTACAAGTGTTAAAATGGAAATAAGGAAAAACTGAAAAGACATTTGGAATTGCAAAGCTGGAGAGAAAGAATTTAATTACACTTACAACTTCTCTATCAGAATCTCCTAAATGAAGCGAAGTAGCATTCAGAGTGATCAAAAGAAAAGAAATCGACCTTGTATAACACAGACCCAGAAAAGATATATGTGTGAGTGTGTAGTGCTTAGTTTCACAAACCGAGCTCATGGGTATAACCAGCATCCCGGTCAAGGAAACACGGTACTTCAAGACATTGGGAACCCCTTCTATCCCTTCCTGTCCTCACTGACACATCCTCCAAGGTCTACTGCCTGGGACAGAAATCCAGTGCTAAGTTTTAAAGGTGAGAATTAGAATCAGGGCCAAGCCTGCACTCTGGGCTTGAATGAAGAGGCATATAGGAATGTCAGATGACACCATTGCCTTCTCTGGCACTCAGGCTGAGATCACCCAGGAAAGCAAGCTATGACACCAAGGCCAGTGTAACTCAGGCCATGTGACCCAAGGACTTAAGGGAAAAGGCACATCAGAAACTACGTGGGATGTAACAAAATGCCTGTCCTATAGCTCAGAACCTAGGGAACTGGGGGTTGATCTGGGGCCACACAGAGAACAGGTCCCCAAATCCCTAAGTCCCTGGGGCCTCAGGGCTGCAGTGTGTGTCTGCTGCCAGGAGCCCAGACAAGGCTCAGCATACCTCCTTGGGCATTATAGGAGGCTAATACTTTGGACTTCACTGAGCTTTATAATCTAAGGATTTCAAAACACATTGCAAGCAATTAATGTTACAACACCTCTTTGTACTGTTGTTACATGCACCGAGTGGAGAGAAATGTGGGTCAGGATTGGCTGGGATGGCATGTGATGCCACAAATCCATAAATTTAATCTCTTCAGAGGTTGAAGCATATCTGGGGCAATTGCACCCAGTTACATTGCAGATGGCTGAGATGAGTGTTCCGAGACTGGTGGAAAAAATCAATTGCTTTCATTTTCCCTTGTGCCCTTGTTTCCAAGGATAAATCAAGTCCTGTCTCAGTATCTTTTATTCATATCAACTCTCGAGAATATCCCTCTTCCTTTTTCTCCCTCCCTTCTTCTAGCTCTCCCTCCCTCCTTTTCACTCCCACCCTCTTTTCCATCCTTTCTTTCTCCTTTTATGTTCATAGCTCTCAGATAAGTCAAGTATTATCTTCTCCATTTTATAGATAAGAAAACGGGGACTCATATGTCTTTCAGTGGCCACCTGGGAATAAGCAGCCCCACAGACAGGAACTCGGGTCCTTGCCCTCCTGGTTCAGCTTGTGCTGTCTGTACATGGCCACGTTGTCATGGGTTCCAGACAAATACAGTCTTTCGCCCTGTCACAGTCTTCAAACAACCCCAGCACATTGGTGATAAAGGTGGGAGTATTACCGAAGATAAGTGATCCATTATTGGATATTTACTGTGTACCTACTGTGTGCCAGGCACTGTGGTAGACCCTTGAGAAACACATGATTAAGGCTCAGTCCCAGCTGAATGGATAGCTTCATGATACTAGCAGTCACATTCATGCCTGAACCCCCAGCACCCAACACAGCACCCAGCCACCTTCTACTAGGGTGTTCAGTGCTAATATAGATGAATGGGAGTGTGGGTGGATGGATGAGTGGATGGGTGGATGAATGGGTAGGTGGGTGGTGTTGGGAAGGTCTAATCAAAAGAAAATGACTGCTTTTCACACCCCCTACTTCCTGGAAATGTGGGTTTTTGTGTGCCTGCATTTCCAGAAGTCCAAGGATATACCCCTGAGATAAACTATGTTATGACATTTACGTGGTGCTTGTGACTTAACCCAGTTAAAGCCTGCGTGTAACATATGAGATTTGGCTGACAGGTGCAGAAAACTACTTACCTGGTAGTTGCCCTTGACACAGTCTCTGTGTAGGTGCTCTTGGTTATTAAACTACCCACCAATGAGAGTGGTCAGCCTTTTCCTTCAGTTTCTCCTTGCCCTCTCTGTAGGGGGCTCGTTTTCAGACTATACCTGGTTATCACCCAACACATGGGTAGGTGAGTGGATGGGTGGATGGATGGATGGATGGATGGATGGATGGATGGATGGATGGATGGGTAGGTGGGTGGACAGATGGGGGAAGTGGGTGGATGAACTATCTCCAGCAGCTCAGAGCCTATTTGGTCCTTTGTGTCAGAGAGCCAAGAGCACAGGAGTGGAAGTCCTGTATCAGGAGTCCCATGTCATGTCCCAGAAGTAAGCCTTTCTGCTCTATGACCTTGAACAAACAGACCTGCCATGCAGGGACTCAGCTCCTTAAATAGGTGTCACGCTGTCGTTTCTTTAGTCCCTGCTGCCGTTTGTGAAAGCCAAGTGGTCCTATGATTCCCCGGAAACATATAAGGACCTTCCTCAGAGTGACCATGGGAATACCTAACTGTGCTTCCTTTTACGACTCAGCTCACGTGGTCAGAGCTATGTCTGATTTCATTCAGGATAAGGAAAAGTACTGGAGCTATAAAGGTTATGGAACTGGACTTTCCACGTGTCTTTGGGCAAGGGTGGGAAAAGATGGGCAAATCTTTAGTGACACATCCTCCTGCTTCTAAAAGAAAAGGAACAGGATCTCTTTTCCCTAGAGTCTCTTAACTAACCCCTAGGAATGGCCCATGTCAGATGTCAGTGGGTCCTTTAATAATCCCAATGGCGGGCAATGAAGTCACAGAAGAGAAAGTTGCTGCAAAATTTTACAGCCTGGATCTCATTTAATCATCTTGGCAACCATGTAAGGTGGGTGGTCTGTTCCCATTGAACAGATGTGGATGCTGAGACCAGAGCTGAACTTTGCCCGGGTTGTATGGATAGTGAGTAGGGGCCTGCATGACTGTAGATCTTTGTTCTCTCCCCTTTTGTG
This sequence comes from Uropsilus gracilis, assembly GCA_004024945.1. Lineage (NCBI taxonomy): Eukaryota > Metazoa > Chordata > Mammalia > Eulipotyphla > Talpidae > Uropsilus > Uropsilus gracilis. The sequence goes on along the minus strand of PVHY01019974.1, from coordinate 16,170 downwards.
CGTTCACCTTGGGTGGGTTTGACATGCTACACCAGCAACAAGATGTCATCTTCGTGGAGCCACCATTTTGCTAGAGATATTTGAAGCACGTAGTATGCTGGGTTAATCTGGTTTCAGTGTCTGGTTAAGCTGTTTAAGCTGTTTCTGTGCTGTGCTCCCAGAGCAACAGAATCCATGCTAAGAGCTTCACATGAACTAGCATGTGATCACCTTACTGTACCCATATAAATAATCAGTCCCTTTTGTAGGTGAAGAGACTGGAGTTCAGAGAGGGTGGGTGATTTGCCCAAAGATACACAAGTCAGCATTTTGTTTTTTGCCAATTTACACACTCTTGCTCTTAACCATAAGGCTTACCACCCCTCTGTTTTTAGAACTGGGAGAAAACTTAAAAATGACAGTCCTGAAAGCAGAGTGTTACCCTAGGTCACAAAAAACCCTGGTCACGCTAATAGAGGGGAAAGGGGGAGAGGGGAGAGGGGAGGGGAAAGGGGAGGGAAGGGGGGAGGGAAAGGGGGAGGAGGGGAGGAAATGAATAGGGAAATGAGTGAAATTCAAATAAAGCCTGGAGTTTAATGAATAACAACGTCCCAAAGCTGGTTTCTTAGTTGTGACATGCACTAGAGAAAGGTAATGGTGACACTGGGGAATCCAGTGAAGGACATATGAGAACTCTCTGTGCTGTTTTTGCAACTTTTCTGTACATGGAGAATCATCCTCAAATACAAAGTTATTAAAAAGAAAAAAATTGGTTTCTTTTTGGCCAGGGAAGGCCAGGCTGAGGTTGGAGGAGCCACAGGCACATTGTGGCAAGGTCACTCCTGATGAAGCCCCGGGACCTGTCATCCCAGCTCCAGCCCCCTGGAGCTGGCAGGTATGTGCTTATGACCTTCTGGAATGTGTCTAGAGGCAATTCCGTGGAATGTGTCAGAAACTTCTCTTGACACAGGACAAAGCACTTTGAAAAATCAGTTTCTTGACCTTTCGGTCAGTGAGTGACATGGATGTCCACATCATCTTCCTCATCTGGTGACTTGTCTTGGTCACCCACAGCCCAGAAAGCCCACGTGAGGACTGTATCACCTGGCCACTGACTTTACTTTGTGATTTAATTTACTGATTTATTTCTTTTTGATGATCTAGTTAGAAAAAAAAATCTTCCTATCATCATTGTGGTCCCCATAGTGCTCCCACCACCATATCACCTATGACCCATATTCCGTTGCCCTCACTCCTCTTCTGTTTTGCCCTCTCCTGCTCTTTTGCTATCTGTTTCAGATTTATGGTCAGCTTGTTAATTTTGACTTTTTTCTCGACCCTTTGTTTGACTTCACTACATTCCACATATAAGTGAGACCACCTAGTATTTTTTTCTTTCAGACTAGCTTCAGCTAGCATGATCCCTTCCAACTCCATCCATGTTGCTGCAAATGGCACAAACTTGCCTTTTTGATTGCTGAGTAATATTCCATTGAGTAACCATACTGCAGCTTTTTGATCAATTTATCTATTTTAGGACATTTCAGCTATTTTCACATGTTGGCTATTGTAAATAGTGCTGTGATAAATATAGGAGTGCAATTTCCCTTTGAATTCGTGCTTTTGTGTCCTTTGGGTAGATTTCCAGGAGTGGAATCACTGGATCACATGGTAAATCCATTTGTAGTGTTCTGAGGAACCCCAGACTGCTTTCTATAGTGGCTGGAGCACCAGCAGTGTTAAGAGGGTTCCTTTAAGTCCACATCTTCTCCAGCATTTGTTGTATTGTTTCTGTTTTTGTTTTTTAATATGGGCCAGACTCACTGGAGTGCAGGGTACTCATTGTGGTTTTGATTTGCACTTCTCTGATACTTAGTGATGTTGAACATTTTGGAGTGATGGGGGGTGGGGAGGACATCTCCCTGGGTATGAAGAGAAAGATGTTTGGGGCCTGGGACTTGAGTACCCTCTGAGCGGATTTCTCATCCTAGTTATAGACCAAGACATTCCTGGGTGCCTGGAAGATGAAGCCTGCTCCCTGGGGTCAATTTGTCCCTCTGTGGTAGACAGGAGCCTCAATTCTTAGGGGCGAGCCCCCTTACCCCCCACCTTACAGATGGGAAGCCAGGCCAGAGAAAGGGAAAGGAACAGTGAGTTTGCAGCCAGTGCTCCTTTTATATTAAAAAAAGCTTATATTTTGCAAAATCAGTTCCTTGCCCTGACCTTTAGATACTAATGTTATTTCTCAACAGTAGGAGTTGTAGAGTTGGTCTCCATGTGCCTGTTGATCAGCATCTTTCTCACTTCTTCACTGGGGGAGGGAATTTGTGCCGTCTGACATTTCACAGGCACAGCCTCCAAACACCCCATATATTTTAGACACACTACTGGACAGCCGTGGTTCCCATGAGCCCAGAAAAGGAGCATTGGAATAACAGGGGTAATGGGCACCCACAGGTATCAGTTTATGTACTTAGTTTTGGCTTTGGCACTTTGCAAGCACGGTGTCATCATTCTCAGGACTGCGTGTGGAAGGTACTCTTATTGGTTCCATTTTATGGTTCATGCAAGAAGCTCAGAGAAGTTAAGCGCCTTGCTGCAGGCCACACAGCTACTGACTAGAATCTGCACATTGGAGCGTGACCATTACTATTCAGACCCATGGTTAGATGAGGTCGGGGAGCTGGAAAGTGAGTGCCCAGGCATGCGTAAATTAGGAAACTCCAGCAGTCCAAGTTCCTGGCAACCCCCCCACTCCCCTGCTTCCCTCTGGGCCCGGGGAGGAAGTGTGGGAGAGGGAGGTGTGGGGGGAGGGGAAGGGGTGGTCCCACAGAGGTCTCAGAGGTCCCGGCAATTGCGTGGCTCTCGCCCTACAGAGCTCTCCAGCCCCCTCTTTTCTGCTGTTTGCTTCCCAGTAAACCTTGTGTGGTTAAAACAAGACTTTTCCTGTGCTTCAGGCCTAGGGGCCTCACCGGAAATGAGTTCTTCACGCGTGAGTGCCGCCATTTTGGCGTCTGTAGGCCTTTCTATTTTATTCCCTCAGCGGAAGTCTTTCTTCTCAGGTCAGCATGACCTGACCTCTCTGGGAGGGAGGTGTTGCTTCATGTTAGACACTCTGGAGAGCTGGAAGAAGAGGAAAGAACTAGAACCCCAGGGTTCAAGAGATCGGGAGGTGAATCCCTGTTCCACAAACCATTAGCCATGTAACAAGTCACCTGACCACTCCCTGCCTCAGTGGCCCTTATGCCTGAGCTGGCAGTGCCACCTGACAGGCCCCTGAAGACTGTGGCTGTGAAGACTACAGGAGGTAGTGAAAGCAGGTTTAAAGGGGGCAAAACCCGCTAACCAACAAACCACAGGTCTGCATCACCTGCGCCTAGTAGTTGCCAGACAAAAGCAATTAAAACAACAGGGTTTATTAACAAGGGAGTTCAACAGGGAAAACGAAAAGTCCTTAATGCCACAAGTGGCCAGTTATTTCACCCCAAGTACTGTTTAATCCGAAAGTTCCAAGCACATGTCCAAGATGGCACCCCTCCAAACCTGCAGGTACCCTGCAAAGTCCAGTCCTTCTCCGGCATCTTCTCTTTGCTTCTTTTCTTTCCAGTGTTCCGAGCTGCTCCTCTTCTCCAAGGCTCTTCAAATGTCTTCCACAATTGCTGATGTACAAATCAGCTTTCCAAATCCCTGGCCATCTCCAGGTACCAGCTCACTATGCCACCTTGCTGCGGTGCCACACTCTCCACACCAGTCACTCTTCTGCTGGCCACTATCGCTCCTCACCACCTCCAGCTCACTCTTCCAGGGGGTCTTCCCCTGACCAGGCCACGTGGGCCTGTTCTCTCAGTCTGCCAGTCTCATCTCTTTTTTTTTTTTTTCCTTTCCTTCTTTTTTTCCTCCTTGCTCTTCACTTTTATCCCCCATTTTCCCACTTCCCATTTTCTCTCATGGTTCTTTCAGACTCTGCCCTCCAGGGCATTTTGGTACCTATTCAATTTTCAACTGTGTCACTACCCTGTATCAGTAGGTCCATGAGGTTGGTTTGAAATGCAGGCAAATCCCTTCTGAGTGGAAAGAAACCAGGCAGAAGAGTCAGAAAGACCTACATTTGGAACCCAGCCTGCCTCCCTGCTTGTTGTGGCCTTCAGCAGATTGCCACATCTCTGACCCACAATTTCCTCATCCATAAAATGGGTACTGCTGATAAGAGTTTTGCAGGCCACAGGATCTGTGATAAGGCACTCGTGGGCCTGGCCTCAGGTTGCTTGCAGGGGCCAGCACTCCTAGTGTCATTTCTGCACATTTCCTTTCCCTCCTTTGTCTTCCTTGCTCTTTTCTTCTAGTTGGAGTCTTAGCAGTTGTTGGGGGGGGGGGCACCTTGGAGTGGAGGGCCAGTGCTCAGCCTTCTGGTCTCCTGCTCCCGGGACCTGCTGATCTTGGCCTTCATTAGTTCAGGTGAGTGGTGAGTAGTGAGACTTCTCAGTTCGTGTCCAGTTGGCCAGCTTCTCTGGGGTCTTGAAAACCCACCCTAAAGGCTGAGGGGAATGGGGAGCCTCAGAACCTCTATTTCATAGATGCCAGCTTGGTCCCCACAAGGAGAGCAAGATAAATGTAACTAGTATGTGTGGGATTTCTGCAAGGCAGTGACCGCCTGTTTCTAACCAGCCAGCAGCAGGACCACAGAGGGAACAAGCTAGGGTTGGAGCTATGGTTCCAGACCTTACCTGCTGGGGGAGGGAGCTAACCCACTCACTTCAGCCTTGGTTGCCAGACCTGTGAAATGGGGCTTCAGGAATCCTCACCCGAGAGTCTGCAGCTAACATAAGGTTGTGCCTGTAAACATTTCCACGTGACTGACGTGAATAAAACGCTGCACAGATGCTGGTGACTGATAACTGGGGTCAGAAATGGTTAAAAGCAATACTTCAGTTCAGCCCAAAATGTTGAACCTGCTTCCCGGGAGGGGGTGGGAATCTTGTTAAGACTCTACTCATCGGTGGGCTGGGGCCCAAGTGAAGCTGCATTTCCAGCAGTTCCCAGCTGATGTAGATGCTGCTGACTAGTTAGAGTAGCGGGACCTTGGACACCTGATACAACTCCCTTCAGATGAACTCATTCCTGAAAATGGTAGCTTTCGATCAGTGCTGGAGAGGGCAGTGGAGGAACTAGTGTGACCGAGTAGCCGTAGCCGCCGGTCACCGGCTGTGCTGCGTGACTTATCTCCGCGGCCTCGCTGAGGGATGTGCTCCTCATTGTTCACCTGGGGAGCCGAGACTCAGATGCTGCGGACTCAAGGTCACAAGGCTTGGCCAAGGGCGGGACTGGATATGGACTTGAGTCTTTCTGCCTCCAATCACAGCACCCACTTTCTACTTCAGAGGCGACGTCAGGAAGCTGAGAACGAAGCCAAGACAAGCAAGCCAAGGCGAGCCGACTCTTCTCACCGGACCTTGGTTTCCCTGTTGGCACAGTGAGTGTCCTGGGTGTAACCGCTCTCTGAGCAACCTCCCTACCCTCCGGTTGGAAGAATGTCTTGGTCCACGTGCTCTCTAGTCTTTCTCAGCAACGCTGGCTGGGTCCCCACTTTGCTTCCTAATTTGGTGTTAAGTTCTCGCTGCAGCCCTATCAGTGTCACCCTGGCCTGGCCAGCTGGGAACACCAGCAGAACCGTGGACACAGCCGTGTCCCTAACGGTAGACTGAACCGTGACATGGCGGCTGGAGTTGGCGAGGCTCCTGGGTCAGAGAGAGCATTCTTCTCCTCCCCAGAGAGGAGCCTCTCAGTCCTTGCAGGTAGACAAGGCCACTTGCGTCAACCTGGTCACATGGGATCCGGTTTCACCTGCAGCCCAGTCTCAGAGTCTAACCCCTGGGGGCTTGAGTGGTGCTAGCAGGATGGCTTTGAATCCAGCAGGGGGTTGGCCCGGTGGCCCACATTGCTCATCTGGGTTCACATCTCCAGTGTGGGTTTTGAGAACTGGGTAGGATTTCATTTTTTAAAAAATTTAAAAATTTTTATTTTGTAATTTTTGTGCAATATTGGTCACGCTTGTATGATTGTCATTCATGGGTTTGTCCCTCCCTCCATATTGTACCCCTTATCTCCCACCCTAACCACCGTTCCTCCCTTCCCCCCTCCCCCCCACCCTGTTCCTCCATGTTTGACCCACTGGCCTTTTCTTTTTATGGAACAATGTCCCTTTTTCCTGGGTGCAGACTTGCCCTCCTAGACAGCAACAGATGAGGCTGCTCAGATCTCCAGGAGTAACTGAGGTGAATAGTCAGGCTGAGCACGTCAGGAACTTGTAGGACAAATATGTGGTGCGCTCCTCCGGGATCCTTTCTGATGTCTGTCACCCGTTGCTGGTTCTGTGCTATACAGTTCTGATATCTTGGTTTGGGAGCCCAACTCCCAGCTGCTGGTGGTGAAGGCATTCCCTTCTGGGGATAGACTTTCCCAGGTGATTGGTAGAACTGGGTAGGATTTCAGAAGGATGTGTTGACCAGAGTGAAAACCTCTGGGTTCATGTCCTGGCTGAGTCACTTCCTAGTGTATGATCTTGGACAAGTTATTCTATCTCCTTGGGCCTTAATTTCCTCATCTGTCCAATAGGGCTAAATAAATTCTTAGGACTGTTCCTGGCACGTGATGTGCATGCAAGTCACCCTCATACATGTGACGTTGGTCAGTGCTGTGACTTATCTGTCTTGTTCCTTGTTGGACATCCAGTACCTGGAACCGGTACCTGGAACCATGCCTAGCACATGGTAAATGTTCACAAATATTTGTACAATGAGTGAGTTGTAGAAAATCCTAGAGTGGTGGTTTTTAGTTTTATTATTTTTTTTGGAGACTAGGTCTCGCTATTTTTTGCCTGTGGAACCGCAGGCTCACGTTGCCCACAGACTCAAGCAATCCCCAATCTCAGCTTCCCAGGTAGCTGGGATTACAAAGGGCATGCCACCATGCCCAGCTATTTTTTTGGGACTAGGTCTCTCTATGTGCCCCCAGTGGGACTCAAACTGCGAGTCCCTGGCCCCCAGATGTAGTTTCCTAGGCTGCCGCTTACAGGCATGCGCCACCATGCCTGGCCCTGAGTGGTGGTTTTTAAACTGAATTTCAAGGAACCCCAGAGGATGTGGGCTCACAGGTGGGGGCATGTATGGGGAATGGGGAGAAGCCTTTGATGGGAGACAGTGTCATTCTGCTCCCCACCCCTGCCCAGGACCTTTTGATTTCTAGGCTCTCGAGCTAGTTTTCTGGATGGAATTTTATTTGGAGGAAGCATTTTGCAGCTGAGACACAGAAAAGGAGCAGTCTCCAAAATTTGGTTCTGATTGTTCATGTCTCATGGTCCTGGGTGAAGCTTGAGGATGCCCAGAACTCGTGGGATCTTTCTGATGCCCAGAACTCGTGGGATCTTGTTTGCAATGAACATTCTCTCTGGTACTTTTGTTCCTGTTTATTTTTAAAATTTGCTTTTTCTTTCACTGGAAAGGGAAGATGCTGCTCAAATTTTAAATGCTTTAAGATGTATAAGTGGCTTTTATGACAGTAAAATGAAATGCATGTCTCTGCACATACAGAATATTGGTTTTCCTGATCCTGAATCACATTCTTTGGAGGTGAGGCATTTATTTTTCTATTAATTATTTTTTTAATATTACATCGGTGTAGTCCCCATAGTTCTCCCATCTCCATTCCCCTTTGTGTTCTTCCCTCCCCTGGCTGACCCTCCTCCCCCTCCCTTGCTGTGTGCTTCAGTTCTATGATCAGCTTGCTAGTTTTGACTTTTTTTTTTAACCTTTTATTTGGTGCCTCCATATCCCACATATAAGTGAGACCATCTGATATTTATCTTTTACTTTCTGACTAACTTCGGGTAGCACAATCCCTTCCAGCTCCATCCTGGTTGCTGCAAATGGCAGCAGTTTGTTTTTTTATTGGATTGCCGAATAGTATTCCATTATGTAAATACACCAGAACTTGCTGCAGCCTGCATTTTGAGTCCATTTCTCAGGGGAATCCAATGATAACATTTGAAAAACATGCATCTAAACACATTTCAAGGGAGGAAGGGAGGTCAAGGCTTCTTAGGTGAGGCCCCTGACTCAGGCGTCCCAGGGGGACATGAGGGACTGGGGTTAAAGAGGCTGACTCCTAGACCAGGCTTCTTCCATGCTGTGACTTCTGTGACCCTAAAATACAGAGCCCTGTACAGAGACCCCTACCTGGTTATGAAAGTATGTGTAGGGGAGGAGATGATCCGGTTAACTCTATTTTGACTTTGTGCAACTTTCTGCCCTTTGGGTTACTAGCCAGGCATGCCCCCAGTGGGCACTCAGTGGGTATTGGTTAAATGGAAGAGTGAATGAGAAAATACCGTTCCTCTGGAGAGATGCGGATGAACAGCCTACATGCTAATGACTGGTAGTACTAAGCTCTGTGTAGAAAATAAGATTACTTAGGGATAAAGAGTGATGGAGGTAGGAGGACTTTTAGGTCAGAAGTCTCTTTTGAAGAGGTGACATTTGAGTAAAAATGCCAGAAATGTCATCTAGTAGAAGAACATTCCAGGTGAAGGGAATAGTATGTGCAAAGGGCCTGAGACAGGAAAGTGCTTGGTGTGTTTGAAGACCTGCAAGGATTGTTTGAGGCTGAAGAGAGACCATAGGCATACATTCCTTAGCATAGTGCCTGCACCATGTTGGCTCTTGGTGGCATTTTAATATCTTGGTGTCATTTTAACTGTGCAACATGGAAAGGTCTCGTTAGATCACTTTTATTTTGTGTTCTACTTTCTATGATTTAAAAATCATATTCGTTGAGGTATACTTTCCCTCCAGTCAAATTCACCCTTGTCTAGTGTACAGGTCAACAAGACTTGACACATTTTCCCATCTATAGAAGTTCCAACACAGTCAAGAAAGCATATCTCCATCACCACAAAAAGTTCCCTGTATCTTTGGGGTAAGTCTCTTCCCTTCCCCACAGCCTCTCACAAATGCTGATCTGAAAACTTCTGAGATTTAATTGTATGGCATGCAATATTTTGTGTCCATCTTCATTCACTTAGCAGGAAACTTGAGGTTCTTCTATGCTGTTGTACATATAGCAACTTGTTCCTTTTAGTTGTTGAGTAATATTCCACTGCGTGGATGTTCCACATATTATTTTTTTCCTGGATTAGTTGAAGGACATCTGAATAGTTTCCAAGTGGAGCTTATTATGAATAAGCTGCCATAATTATTCATGCACATTTATGTGTGTGCATATATGCTTCTACTTCTTAGGTAAACACCTAAAAGGAGGATGGTTGGATCACATGTTAAACTTGATAAGAAATCACTGACTTGTTTTCCAGAGTGACTGCACTATTTTGCTTTCCCATTAATAAAGTCTGAGAGCTCCAACGACTGCACCTTCTCACCAACACTTACTATTGTCTGTTAATTAATTAGTCATTTAATTAATAGTGTAGCTATTCTAGGAGATGGATAGTCCTATCTCATTGTGGTTCTAAATTCCATTTCCCTAATGACTAATGAGGAACAGGATCTTTTCAAGTTCACATCTCTTCTTTGCTCAAGTATCTGCTCAAGTATTTTTCAATGGGGATGTTTGTTTTCTTATTGAGTGTAAGGAATTCTTCTATTCCAGACACAAATCTTCTACCCGACGAATGTTTTACAAATGGTTCTTCCTTATCTTGTCATCTTTCTTAAGAACTGCCTTGGAAAAGGTGAAGCTTGACATAAGTACGATCTACCATTGTTTTATAATTCACATGGATCCTGTTCTAAGAAACGTTGACTTAACCCGGTGTTGAGAGATGCCATCTTTTATTCTTTATTTTCTTCTAGAAGTTTTAGAGTTTCCTACCTAGGCCAATGAGCCATGCGGCTTTAACTCTAAGATAGGATATGAAGTCAGAGCTGAGTTTATAAGTTTGGATTGTTGTGTTGTTCCGGTTGTGAGATCTGCTTTACCAAGAGCAAGGCAGAAGATGTCATGCTTTGTACGCCATTCCACCTAGAAAGACATTTCCAGTCCAGGGTGAGTGACAGCAGAGACGCAATGAGGACACAGGTTTGGGGGGAGCCCAGGTTGCATGGTAATGAGCAGCACCCACCTACATGGAGAAACCACCAGCCTGAAAGCAGGGTGCAGGGTGGCCGGGGAGGTGCCTGCTGAGGTGTTTCTCAGCGAGCTGTGTTTGTCTTGCGTAAACTGCCGATTAGGAAAGCGCTGGGCGAGGGAGGGTGGCTGGAGCGGATTACACCCCAGCCTGGCACAGGGCCATGGAATGCAGCTTGCGGGGCTGACCTGGCCCGGCTAGTCAACCGGAGCTGGAACAAGGATAGGGTGGCTTCCTCACTCTCTCCCACAGCCAGAAGGGAGTCTCTGGAGTCTCCTCAGCATCTCCTGGCCTCTGAAGTGCAAGTTGGGAGGCAGCTGAGAGCCTCTGGGAGCCATTTATTCCACTTGAAGAAGGCGGGGTGTTGTCAAGGCTTAGCTTAGAGGAAAGTTAGCAGCGGATGAGTTCGCTGTTCCACTCTCCTGCCCCTTCCAACCCTGCATGGTCAGCCTTGTCCCAGGGTCACTTAGGTGCCAGCCCTCCACCCCCAGAGACCCAGGAGGGACGCTATAGGGAGCTGCTTCTCCTGAATTGTGCCTCAGAGATACTTAAGAACTGGATGTGACCCCTGCCATTTGGATGCATATGCTCAAACTGTGCAAGATGTGCATCCAGTCCTGGTTAAGGGTCTCTGGCAAGGACATGTCCTCTGCTGAGGGCTCCCCCCAGCTCCAGACACTTTGTCAAGGGCTTCAGACATGATTGGATTTATTTCTTCAGTTACTGCGAGCCTGGGATAGGCAGCCTCATGGCTGATAGCAAAGTTAGAGTTCAGAGAGGTTAAGTAACTTACCAAAGGTTGCACAGTGACTAAATAGCAGATTCAGGCATGAACCCAAGACTGCCATACTCCAGAACTTTGAACTTTGACCGATCATGTGAACACACTGTATGGGAATCATGAGGGTCCCAGGGGGGTATGAGTCACAGTGTGTATTCCTGGGCCTTTGGTGTCTGGTGAAGGGTGAACAAAAATAACTGGGCTCTCCAGATAATGCAGACACTGAATGGGTCGCCAGGGGGTCTGGGTAGCATTTGTGGAGGATATGGCACATGAGCGGCATCTTGGAAACAAAGCTTGTCCTCTGCAGATATGGGAGCTGGGACAGGAGGTCCTGAGAGAGAGAGAGCGCGTGGTGATGGCAGTAATAATAGCAAACCCAGCTGTTCTATGTCCAATCCTGCTGTGCTGAGCAGACATCCACTCATTTAAGCTTTTCAACAGCCCTAGAAGGCACAGGCTATTATTATCTTTATTCCACTGAGGCCCAGAAAGGTGAGATAACTTCCTGTGGTCTCACGACTGGGAGATGAGAGCCTGGTGTTACAAGGAGGCTCCGCAGGGGCACATGACATCAGCTAGAAGTGCGATGCTTATGGAGGTCAGGAACAGAGGGTAGGTTGGGGCTAGCTCAGAATGAGTACCTGGGCTAGGTTGAGGGCTATCCTTGTTATCCTGTGTCTTGAAGCGATTGGGGAGGCTTTGGGTGGAGAAGATATTTGATCTGTACCTTGGTACACAAGCCTCCCCCTCTGTTTCTGTGGCTTCCAGTTCATGCCTGTTTTCAAAGCTTTGTGTGGTGAAATAGCTGCTGGCTTGGAAAACTAGGATGGGGCTGCCTAATATGTCATAGATATTCCTGTAATGTTTGTTAAATGAATAAGAGTGAGTCAGTATCATAGGATGCTGTATTCTAGCCATCGGGATTAAGGTTGGGGAAGGAACAGGAGTCACACTTAGGTGGTGGAGGTGATGGTGCATTCAGGAAGGACTGTGGCCAGAAGGAACTGAGGTGGAGCCAGCAGAAGTGAGAAGCGTGTGACCTTGGACTTGGATTCCTTGTCTTTATGCCCCTGGGCAAGTCACTCCACTCTGTCTTTTAAAAATGATTGTAGTAAAATTCACATGCCATAAAAATTGCCATGGGAACCATCATGATGTGTACATTTCACCGGCTTAACTCCATTCCCATTGTTCGGGTCCCATCGCTACCCACTTTCCATCTTCTGTACCTTTTAAACACCACTTTCTCATTTTTCCTCCTTCTCTGCCAACCCATGAGACTCATTGTTTTTTACTTCCCATCTCTCAAAGTCTGGGATTCTAGGTACTGCCTGTCAATCATCCTTTAGTTACCGGCTATATCACTTAGCAGAGTTTTCTAGGTCCATCCATTCTGTAGTATGTATCAGAATTTCCTTCCTTTTGAAGGCTGAAGAAATATCCTGTGTGTGTCTGCACTGTATTTTGTCTACCCGTTCACCCTTGGGTCACTGCCACCTTTTGGCATTTGTGAAGAATGCTGCTGTGATGGGTCATGCTCAGGTCTGTTTGAATCCCTGCTTTCATCTTCCTTGGGCATGTACCAGAAATGGAATTACTGGACCCCCAGGGAATTCTATACTTAATTGTTCTAGGGAGCGCCATATTGTTTTTCTGAAGTGGTTTTTCCATCTATAGTCCCACTGGCAGTTGCACCAAAGTTCCAACTGTCCCGATGGCCCCATCTATCCCCTGGAGAAGCTACTACTTACCTGCACCCTAAGGTTCACAAGCATGTTATGAAGGTCATATGAAGCAAGACTTATAAAGCTCTTGGTGAATTATTGTTCATGTGCCCACATACAAAAGGGACTTGGTCCCCTGGGGAGCAGCTGGCACCTGTGGGAGTTTCCTCACCTGCCAGGAGACACACTGCCTTCTGGTGACTTGGAAGGGGGACCAATTCACCCTGTGACAATAGCCTCACTCCCCTTTCAACAGGAGCAGTGACTGGAGGAAAATTTTCCACCTTGGGGCAAAGTAAATCAAGTTCCTCCAGGTCAAATCAAAGAAATCTCCATCTTGTTCATTTACCAAACCCGATGGCACTCTGCCAGGCACAGGCATGTGATTAGTGCCCAGTTTCTGCCTTGCGGAGGCTCTCAGTCTAGTGGTAGATGCAGCACTCTTATGAGACAATAGGACTCTTCTTCCTTTAGAGGATTGCCAGTGGCTCCTGTGTTCAGTACTGATGTGGTCCTTGCACTTGCTTTGAAGAAGCAAGTGTTAATGAATGTATGTTATCTCAAGGTTGAAGCCTTCAATGCCAACACCTTGCTTAACATAATTTTTCTTTTCTCTCCCTGAAACTGGCTGCACTGTCAAGTTGGCTTCCAGGGTGAAATGATACTATACAGAGGGCCAGGCTGTCTGTGGAGGAAATGTAGCATGAGTAAGAAATAAACGTTTACTGGTACAAGTCACTGAGAATAGGGGACTGTGTATTATTGCAGCAGAATCTTTCCCATCCTGACTAATATCACTGAACAAGTCACCATTGCCTGGAGCAAAGTGTTGGAAAATAAATGAATAGTGTTTTATGGGAACACAGAGAAGGAAGAAAGGAAAAAGAGGAATCCTCTAGGAGGTCTCTGGTAGTTTCATTGTTTCTACTTTTTATCTTGTGCTCATCAATTCTTTTCAGTGTTATGCTTTAGGGATTAGTGTTATTTTCAGGTAAGAAGCTCTCAGTTCAGTGTTCAGTTTCTCAGGTGGTTCAGCTTGTTGTGAATGGAGCTGGTATTCATATTGTTTAGGTTTCTCTTCATCTTCACTTTTAATAATGGAGATGCAGTTCCAAACCCCGATGAGGTATCTTTTCATATCTGCATCATAGCCGTGAGACTGGCACCTATTAATTGACCCTCAGCAACAAGAGCTGGAGAGGATGTGGAGAAAGTGGGATTTTGTTACATTGTTGGTGGGAATCCAAACTGTTAACAGCCACTTTGGAGAGTGATCTAGACTTGCCTTAAAGCACAGGAAATATACACTATGACCTTGCAGCGCCTCTCTTGGACATCTATCTGAAGAACATGAAGTCATCTACTCAAAAAATTACCTATTTCATTTTTATTCAATGTGTATTTCAGTGTTTAATGTTTATTGCAGCATTATTTACAACAGCCGGGATGTGGAAACAGTCTAAGTGCCCACTGATGAATGATTGGACCAGGAAGATGTGGTCTAGTCACACTGTGGAAGACTATTCAGTCATTGACACAGATGGATTATTGCCATGCAGCTGCAAAATAGGAGTTTGAGGAAATTGGGAGTAGTAAAGCAAGTCAGAATGACAAAGGAAATATTAGACATTTACATAACAGTGATTCAACAAAGTACACTATTTGTAAACACTAATACAAAATACAAAAATACAGACACTAGTAAATGAGTTGAGGTAAAAAGAGAGGGGGTGGGAGAAAGGGTCAAAAGAGGTATGAGGGATGGTGGTAGAAATGAAAAAAAAAAAGAACATCAACTTTAGGAAGTATAAAGTAAATTAAATAAAAAGCAAACAAAAAACAAATTTCGATCTATCTGATATCTACACCTGCATTTTTTTGTTTGTATTAACAACAGTGAACACTAAGAACCACTCAGACACATGTGTCTGATGATGTTCTAAGAGTCACATGAGCATGGACACAGCCAACCCTTACATCTGCCCTGTGAAATACGTATGTTATAATTCCCATTTATAGGAAAGGAAAGAGAGACCAAGTCACTTGCCCCACATCATGCTGCTGTCATTCAGAGGCCAGAATTCTGCCCTCAAAGTCCATGCCATTTACCAGACGGAGCCACACTCAGCTAGTTCTTCCTTGCTCCTGGGGAGACAGATGGGCCTCAACTCACTCTACATGCTTTGCTTGGGTGATCTGACCAACACCCCTGTTAGATATCAGTTCCTATAGTCACCCCAAATCTTTTCCCACTTCATACTGCACCTTCCCTGCTGGATGTCTCGCGGATAGGGCAGCCTGTACCCGCCCTGAGTAGGTCTTCTTCAGTTGCTCATCTGCAGATGGTACCAGGGATCCTCCCACTGGGAGCTCTCCCATCTTTTCCCATCCTCCCTCAGCCTTGGTGGCCTTGCTGTTACTTTTGTCTCTTTTCCCAGCTGCATCTTCTTCCTCCTTCCTTTGTTGATCACCCTTTCTAGAACATTCTCCTCTGACTAGTGAACTGACCTTTCAGACCAAGCTTTATTCATGAGAGCCCCACACTGGATACAACCCAGTTGTCCAGCAGCTGATGACTGGATCTCCCAGCCCTGGTAAAACTCTGCGCAGGAACACTGCTCACCTACCCCAAAGAGTGTTCAGATAGACACAGCAGTGTGGGTGAATCTGAAGAGCACGAGTGTAAATGAAAGAAGCTAGAAGCAGAAGACTACGATTCCAGAAAGTTCTAGGAAAGGTCAAAAAGGAAAATTGATTGGTGGTTTCCTGGGGCTGGGAGCCTTCCAGGGAGGTCAAGGGTTAAGTACAAAGATGCATGAAGGAAGTTTTTGAGGCATTAGAAGTCTTCTGCTTGGCGATGGGACCTGTGGTCAAGCAGGTAGAGATGTTTGCCAAACTCCTAGAACTCTGCACTTCAGACAGATCTGCTTTATCTCTGTCAGTGATACAGTCGATGGACCAAAGCTTCCATTCAGGGTTCTGGCTCTGGGAAGCCTGAAGATCAGCAACCCCATCCTCCCCACACTGTGTCGCCACTGTTTTCTGGTCACCTGACGCTGCCCTTTGACCTCTCTGGACCTTTCTTCACTGTTACCATCCTTGACTCGAGGCTCCTTCATGTGGGCAGGAGACCTCTGGCCTGGTCACTGGGGGCTGGATGAAATCTCAGCCCTGCTCACCCTGGTGGTGGGAGAGGTGGGGCTAAGGGTGCAGGGCCTTCTGTCTGGCCACACAGCGAGGTGCTCTGGTCACTGGGATGACCTTGCTGCCTGGCTCCCTGTCTCTGAGCCCTCGACTGTACCTGTGTGCCCAGGATGGGAGGGACCTCAGGCTTTCTCAGGGCTGCTTCTTGATGCCTAGTGCGGTGTAGAATCACCATCCTCTTTTGCAAGAATAATTGAAGTTTAGGCACCTGGAATAAGCTAATGATTAGTTTGTAACCAGAAATACAGAGAAATGAATGATCAGGTCATGAAGTGGAGGGCAGCCTCCCTGCCCCTGCTGTTTTTAACCTTGAGTCGTGGCCTAGAGCTTGGGGGGGGGGG
>PVHY01019973.1:10942-26558 GCA_004024945.1 Uropsilus gracilis | reverse complement strand
CGGGGTCACGCTGTGTGCAGGGACCGGCGAGCATGCTGTGTGCAGGGACTGATAGGCACACTGTGTGCAGAGACTGGCAGGCACACTGTGTACAGGGACCAGTGAGCACACTGTGTGCAGGGACCGGTGGGCATACTGTGTGCAGAGACCAGCGAGCACACTGTGTGCAGAGACCAGCGGACACACTGTGTGCAGGGACTGGCGGGCACACTGTGTGCAGGGACTGATGGGCACACCGTGTGCAGGAACAGGTGGGCACACTGTGTGCAGAGACCAGCGAGCACACTGTGTGCAGAGACCAGCGGACACACTGTGTACAGGGACCGGCGAGCACACTGTGTGCAGAGGCCGGCGGACACACTGTGTACAGGGACCGGCGAGCACGCTGTGTACAGGACTGGCAGGCACACTGTGTGCATTTCTCGGGGGTGGGGTGGGGTGTGCATGGGGGTGCTGTTGGATGGTGTCAGCAGCGCCCCGGTCCAGACCCGACTCACCCCTCCGTGTGGCTGTGAGAACGTGGTTCCCCCAGTCCGGGGCCTGTTTCTCCATCTCTGATGGGAGGACATAGGGGCTGCGAGGAGAAAATGTGTGCGAACAGCTAACAACCAGGCCTGCCTCTGCTCCTCCTGCTCTGAGGTGCCCTCAGCTGATGCTCACCCCGAGGGTTCCTCTGCTGGGTCCCTCACATGCCCCTGTCCTCCGGGCGGGGGACGGCTGCAGTGCGGTGCTGGGAAGGGCAGGCTGGAGCGGCCCCCTGGGGATCCTCTCCCCGCTGCCCTGATCAGGTGGGGGGCACGCGGTCAACAGCGCCCCCTCAGAGGGGGCTCGCTTGTGGCTGGGGGACTCACAAGCTGGGCCTCGGTTTCTCTGTCTGTGAAGTGGGGGTAATAATGCCCACTGTGTGGAAATGCGCAGCAAGCAGGGAGCATCTGGCCCGGCCTGACCCCGGCGGTGGGCAGTGAGCAGAGGTGGGGGCTGCGGCGGCCAAGAGGAAGCAGCAGCCGCGCAGCAATAACGGGTTTATCTTTCTTGTCCCCGCATCAGCATCTCTGTCTCCTTCCCACCCAGACTTCATTTCCGGCTGTCACTCAGGGTCCCTGGTGGGCCCGGGCCACAGCTCTCCTGTGGTTGCGACAGACCCAACCCCGGCGCACCGCCCTGGTGGTCAGCGCTCAGCTTCGGCAGCTGTTGCCCAGGGTGGTGAGGGCCAGGCATGCTGGGAGTCTGGCCCTGGGCAAGCCTGCCCTGCCCAGAGTGCCAGTTTGCACCCATTTGGGGCCAGTGGGAGGCCCTCCAGGCCGGGCCAGGACCCAGAGTCACACAGCACTAGGGTGGCAGAGCCGGGACTTGAACCTGGGTGCATCTGGCCTGAGCGCTCAGCCACTGGAAGTGCCCCCTCTCTGATGTGGGGGTGGGGCTCTTGCCAGTGGCGTGAATGGATGGAGGCTTCCTGCCTTCCATTCAGGTGGGCTCCGCAGTCCAGGCCCTGGGTGCTTTCCTCCGTCCCACTCTGCAGCAGCGGAAGCCTGGGTACAGAGAGGCTTAGATCAGTGCCACCGGCCATACAGAGGTCCACCCCCAGTTGTCTCAGAGTCTCCGGATCCGGAGGTATCCGGCCTCTCCTGGTCGTGGGGGTGCAGCCCGTCAGGCCGAGGTCCCTGCCTTCCAAGCCGCCCAGTCTCCCTTGTGGGGTCGTGGGTTGTGGGGTCGTGGGTCGTGCATGAAGGAAGGGAGCCAATGCTGTGACTTGGAGCCTGGCAGGCCTGGCCCCTGGCAGGCCTGGCTTCCAGCCGCCACGCACGCCCAGCAGCCGGACACCCCTTTTCTCTGCCCCCTGAGGTTTGGCTGTGTCCGGCGTGAGGGGTTGGTGAGGTGCAGCTTCGCCCTCTTAGCTCCCAGCAGAGCCCCTGGCCGCCCAGCCCCCGCTGCCTCCCGCCTGGACAGCCTCCTCTGCCTTGCAGGCGCTCTGCGTCTGAGCTGAGTGTCTGAGCTGTCTTAGCCCCTGGCTCTGCGTTCGTCCTTGGCTCCCACTGCCTGGACGGTGAAAGCCAGACTCCTGATAAAGCTCTTCTTACGCTCAAGCCCTCCCTCCCCTTATTGCACTGTGGACCTGGTTCAGCCGACCTGGGTGGGCTGAGAGTCCGCGTGGCGAGCGTGCAGCAGAGCTAGCGCTGTGGGTCCCGGGACCCCCCCAAACGGGAGGTGACGCCTTGGCAGAGCCTTCCCAGCCTGGCGCCCTGCCTTCACGGCCACCTGCAACGGCTTGGCCCTCCCTTGCCATGTGTCTCCCTGGCCCCGAAAGTCGGGCCCGAAACCCCGACAGAGCCAGCTGCTCCCCATCTGCCCCCCGGAGCGCTCCACACACCCTGACGTCCCGAGAACACACCTCAGAGCCGACCTCTTCAGTGTGGACTTGGTTCCGCTCGGGGCTGGGTGACCTCGGGCCACGCGCTTCACCTCTCCGTGCTGAGCCCTCGGCCACGCTGTCCTCATCCCGGATGGGCCAACGGTTGCTTCCGGAGACCCCTGCGGAAAAGCAGAGCCTGGGGCCAGACTCTGCTGCCCCGACAGTGTGTGTGGTGGCTGGTGGCCCGGGGGCGGAGCCTGCGTCCTGTGGCTCTCCTGGGGTCTCAGCCGGTGGCTGGCACAGCAGGCGCCCCGAGGAACCGGCACCAGAGCCTCCTGTAACCCACAGCGTGACCTTTCCCGGAGCTTCTCAGCCGCCAAAGTAAATTCCACAGCAGCAGCGAGAGCCGATGCGCCGAGGCTTCCGGCCCAGGTCCCCGTCGCTTGTCTACGTACGTCTGTGGGGCGAGCAAATATTTCCCTAGGAGAGGGAGACGGAGGGAGCCCACACGCCCCAGGCAGCTCCTTCCCCGGGGGCTGTGCGGGGGGATCGGGGCGAGGGTCCTTAGAACAGCTCATGTGCCAAGGAGGTCGCTTCCTGCCTGGTGTGGAGCTGGGACTGTCCCGAAGTGGCCCCGTGTCCCGCTGAAGGTCAGGGTCTTTGCAGGAGGGCTGGGGTCACTTGAGTTCGCAGGTTCGAAACTACCCCGGGAGTATAGTGAGACCTGGTCTTGATAAAGCAGCCAGGTGTGGTGGCGGGCACCTGTAATCCCAGCTACCTGGGAGGCTGAGGCTGGGGATCACTTGAGTTCGCAAGATCAGGACTACCCTGGGCAAATTAGCCAGACTTAGTCTCAAAAAATAAAAAAGAAAGTGGACGGTGGGGGGGGGAGGGGGAAGCATGAACCTGTGGCCACTGGGGTTCAAGTGGCCCCACTTTTGACTGGGCTGTTTGGAAGGTGCCATCTGTGCCAGGTTGGCAGGACTCGTGGGCTGGAGTTCGTGATGGGTGTCATTGTTGGGCGGGGAGCCACTTGCTGCAGGACACAGCAATCTGAGCCCCGCCGTGTCCAAGTCCCAGAGCTCCTGGAGCCAGATCTGCCTGGTGCCATGTAGCTGCACGGGCTTTGCCCCGAGCCACGCCTCCACCCTTCCCTGCACCCATGCAGCATGGCCCTCGTGGAGGCCGACACCCATGGGTGCCGTGGAGAGCCAGAGGAGGGGCCCTGCATGTCCATCGGGTGACCAGGGTCAGCCCTGGCTCAGGGGTGGGGTGGGGGAGGAGTTCCGGGGCGTGCAGGGTGGAGGCGCAGCTGGGGCTGGAGTTATGACCGGCTGCCCCTGCCCATCACGTCCAGGGGCGGCCGGCTCTCCGTCTGCCCCCGAGCTGGCGGGGGGCACCGTGTGCCTCCGTGTGGCAGGCCGCTGTTCCCTCTTAAAGAAGAGAAACTGAGGCTGGGGAGGTAGTCAGAAGGGCGGTGCAGGCTGGCGCGGTCACTCCCCGAGGCCCCAGACCACTCGGGCACAGCTCCGGGCCCGGCTGCCCAGCTGGGCAGCCCCAGAGGCGTGTCTTCGGAGTCTCAGGCTCAAGCTGTGGGCGTAGGGGTGTCGAGCCCCCAGCAGGAGCCGACCTGACGAGGGCCGTGTCCCCTTTAAGCAGAGAGCCGCCCGCTGCAGTGGGTGGACTCGGGGCCCAGCCAGTGGGAGCTGCGAGCTTCCCTCCCACAAGCCCTCCCCGGGGAGGCTGGGAGGGGCCCGAGCAGCGTGGCTCCCGGGGGAGTGCGAGTCGGTGGGCAGCGGGGAGACAATAGCAGACATGCTGTGTGGACTCGGCCGGGAGACCCCCGGAGAGTCGGGTGAGTGTGGGGGAGCGTCGGCCAGGGATGGCGCTGAACCTGCCGGTCCCTCTGGAGCTGCTGGCCGGAGCCAGGGCGCGGGGCGGCTCGGATGGGCACTGTCACTCTCAGAGACCGGGGTGTGCAGGGCGGGACCCCCGCTGGGGGCAGGCAAGGGGCCGTCTCTCAGTGGTCGCTGTCCCGCTCCTGCACAGCAGGTGGGTCTGGTGGGTGGCGCCCAGCTCAGCCCCTCAGAGGCCAGCCCCGTCCCGTCCCGAGCTGGAGGGAGAGAGCTCTCTGCCCAGAGTGCGGGTGCAAAGACCATGGACAGGTGGCACCCGGGGGGGGGGCTGGGGACAGGCCCTGGGGGCAGGAGGAGCTGCCTCCTGGGGCCAGGGGGTGTGGTGAGATGGGGTGTCGCTCAGCTGCCACATTCCTGGGTGGGTCCAAGGCAGATGTGGCCGCTGGGTCCTGGGTCCTGGCTGTTCCCGCCTCCTGCCCCAGCCTGATGCAGGGATCGTGCTCCCCGAGACAGGGACTGGCCACCCCTCCTTGGCGCCCGGGTGGCCGTGACCCCTCCCTGTTCTGGAGGCCCCCTTGATGTCACTCCAAGGGTGGGTGGGGACTGTGCTTCCAGGGGGCGGTGGCCAGGCCGGGGCCCCACGGCATGGCGGCCTGACCAGCCAGGCTGGCACCCAGATGACTTTCCGAGGGAGCCTCCACCCTGCTTCCCAGGGCTGGGTGGACTTGGCTCCCGCCTCCTCACCCTCAGTAAAGCCAGCGACAGGGTCCCTCCAGGCCCAGATAAGGACAACACGAGCCCTAGGCGGAGCTGGCCGCTGGCCGCTGGCCGCTGGGCACTGCTAGTCTGCTGGGCTCTCTGTTCCAAGCCCCTCTGCCTCTCTCACTTGGTCTCTCAGCACTGCGAGCCCGGGGCTGGCCTCGCCCCTCACAGCCGAGGACGCTGAGGAGCAGAGGCGTTGAGCAACTTGTCCTGGGCTGCACAGCTGGCCATTGCCTTCCCGGCCTGAGGACATCTGTCCTCTTGACCAGGGGCCCAGGTGAGGGGCCACTTTATCTGCAGTGGTCAGAGCCACGAGGGCAGCGAGGCCCCAGAGACCTCCCCTGGGGCCCTGCCAGGGAGGCAACTGCCCCCTCCCTGTGGGCTCTGGACTGCACCTGGGCTCAGGCCTCACGTCCCCTCAGCCCCGCCGGTCTCTCCTGCCCCCCTGAGCTCCACCCCCCCACCCCGCTGCCTGCGTGTTGCCGTGAAAGGGAACTGCTAGAACTGGGATCTGGAGCTGTCATGGCCCCTGGGACCCTCCCTCTCTGTGTGATGACTGCCTCCCCCCCCCCCACGGGCGCAGCGCCCACCCCGTCTCCTCGAGTCGCCAGCCTCACTTCCTTTGCAGTGCGCTCCAGCAGCGCAATGCGCGGGGTGGACACAGCCAGCGCACTGGGAGGCAGCGGGGAGGGTCTTTCGAGAACAGTCCAGAGATGGAGTGCAGGCACACGGGACCCCGGCGCTCCGCTAACACCGCCAGGACTCCGGCTCTCTTCATGGCCGGCGCCACTTCCCCGCAGAGGAGTTTTATTTCCAGGCAGACCGTCCTTCCCCTGAGGGGCCCAGGGACCTTTCACACATAAGACCACCCAGCTCAGCCTTTCTGAAGGAAAGAGAGGCTGTTTCTAACAGTCCCAGCAAACATCCCAGGGCCAACCCGTGAGGCCAGCCCCCACTGGGGGGTCAGTCCCCCTGGGGGGCCAGTCCCCACGGGGGGCCAGTCCTGGCCGTGAGGCCTCCCCTGGAGCAGGGGGCCAAAGGCAGCCAACAGGTAGCCACTCGGCCCACCCCACATTTGGTAGAGAAGGTGGAGGCCCTGCGGGGACAGGCTGCTCGGGGTCTGGGGGACGTGCGCCCTGGTGCCCTTTCTCTGCCTCAGGCCTGGCATGTCCATCATGTCCAGTCTTGCTCCTGGGAGCCTCGTGCACTGCCCACTGCCCCTGCCACTAGCCCGGAGCCCTGCGGGGAGGGAAGTGACCAGGGCCGGGCACCCAGGAGCTCAAACACAGACTTGACCAGGAAGAGCCCCCCCCTCACCCCCCCCGGCCCCCGCAGCCACCTGCGTGTTCACTCGTTCCGGGTTCCTCACAACGTGGCCTTTGTCGCCCGTGCCCGGGAAGGCTCAGGCACGGCGAGTGCAGCGGGTCCTCCGACGGGGAGGTCCCCCTCCTCTGGGGACCTTGCTAGGACCACCTTGTGTGGACCTGACCTGCGGCACCACAGGGACTCTGGGCACAGGAGTGACCCCAGGTTCACAGAGGCTAAAGCTGGATGGGGCCCCTGTCCTGGGCCCCTGTCCTGGGCCGACCACAGTGTGGGGCTGGCCTAGGGGGTGTTGCAAGCCGGCAGTCGGGCTAGGAGGACCACCCCTGGCCGAGGCAGTCGGGGGACGAGGACGCAGGGCTGGCCAGGAGCAGGTGTATTAGCCCTGGTGCTGACTCAGCAGATTCTCGTCCCAAGGCTGAGCGGCCCCTACCAGGGAGTGAAAGGTCTCTACACCTTCCGTGCTCTGGGCTGCGGGTGGGCGTCACGGGTGGTAGCACAAGGCCTGACGCGGCAAACAAGGAACAAGGAAGATGCAAGGAGAAGGGGCAGCAGACCAGTGAGCGAGTTAGCCAGTCATGGGCCGTTTTTCTCGCCCCTGAGCTCTATTTCTCAGGACGCTGGGCTCCTGCGGCCTTCAGGCTCTTGTGCTTCACCGGGTCAGCCGCTTCAGTGTCAGCCCCTGGGCGGCCCCGGGTGCTCAGCGTGGTCTGTGCCTGGCAGGACACTGTCTACCTGCGGAGAGGGGCTGGCCACCCCCTGGGTCACGGCCACGGCTTCTGGCAGCCAGGACGGCCCAGCCTGTGGGTGCTTGTGCCCTAATGTGGGGCCTTCTCCCGTTCTCCTCCTTGGGGTCCACTGCCTCGTGTTCGGAGGGAGCAAGCAGAGTCCAGGGCTGGCCTGGGGGGCCAGGCCTTCCCCTGCACTCCCCAGCCAGATGGCCTCTGTGCCTCCACCTCCTTTCCTGTGAGCTGGGGATCATGTGTGAGTCTCCCTCCCCTTCTCTGCCCTTCCCACATCGTATTGATTTGCCAGTTGTTTCCATCGCTGCGTAGCTTGGGGAGGCAGCGACACACCTCCACCAAAGCCAACATTCTGTCCCTCACCTCCCCACCCCATCCCATCCCCCGCCCCAGCTGCCCTGGTGACCAGAACGTTTACTTTTTCAGTCGACTTACACGTTTCTTATGGTTTCCCTTAAACGCATGGAAAGGGTGAAGTGCCCCCGACTTCCCATGCTCCCCGCTGCTGTCCTACCCCCCTCCGTGGGAGGTCTTCGGGCTGGGACTGCCATTCTGAGGTCACCCTGGTCCCACCTGAGGGGGCTGGGAGGGGTGCCTTCCTGGAAGGAATACCTCAGGGCCCCTGCCAGAGAGGCTCCAAGGCCACAGGTGTCACCCCTGAGTCCCCCCAGGACTGCCAGGGGCAGAAAAATCAGGCAGGAGGGGACCCCGCCTTGGCTCTGTGGGCTGTGTGACCCTGGCAGTTCCCTTCACCTCTCTGGGCTGCAGTTCCCTTACCTGTCAAGCAGGTGTGGTGAGAGGATCACATGGATAAAGTTACAAAGACTTTCAGGCTCTGAGAACAAGGCCCGAGTTCCCACCTTTTTTTTTGTTTTTTTTGAGACTAAGTCTTGCTATGTTGCCCTGGGGTACCGCAGACTCGTTGCCTGTGGTACCACGGACCCAAGCGATCCCCAGCCTCAGCCTCCCAGGTAGCTAGGATTACAGGTACCTGCCATGGTGCCCGGCTGCTTTTTCAAGACCAGGTCTCGCTATGTTGCCGGGGGTAGTCTCAAACCCGCAAACTCAAGTGATCGCAGGCCTTTTGCCTCCCAGTGCTTGGACTACAGGCGTGCACCACCACGCCTGGCCATCTTGGCACTGCTCCTCGGTGTGTCACTTAACTGCTCCGTGCCTCGGTCTCCCCATCTCTAAGGTCGGAATAAGGATCACCCCACCCCAGAGGTGGAGAGGATTAAATGAGATCATATGTGAGAAGTGTGTGGCACCAACCACTGGTAACTTAGGAGACCTGGCCCGGGGGGAGGGCGTGTGAAGGAGGAGGTTGGGGTTCAGGCTCTTTGCACGGACCTCATCCATTGCAGGCAGTGACCCATGAGGTCGGCACCAGTGCATGCTGGGGAGAACAGCCTCTTGTCCCAGGTGCCTGGGCCAGTGGAGGGCAGGTTTAGAGTCTGACTGCGACCGGCCCTGCTCAGGGAAGGGGAAGGGGGTTGGGGGTGCTGAAGCAAAGGAGTGGGGACTGGCCAACTGATAATACCACAGAGCCTGTCGGCACTGGGCCCAGGTCCATCATGGACTGTCTGGCCTGGGCAAGTGGGGAGCTCCTCTCCCTATCAGAACATGGGGGAGCTTCCCCCTTCCCCCCCTCAGTGACTGCCTGTTGCTGCCAGCATGAACTGTCCCAAGAGGAGCCTCTGGCCACTCATTTTGTTCAGTGGCTCAGTCTCCGAGGCTAAATGCCCCCCCCTGGGGAGCACCAGGCCTCAGCCCCGCCCAGCCCCTTCCAGGCTCTCTTAGGAGCGACCCTGGCAAAGGCTGCTGGCCAGGCTGACTTCCTTTTCCCTTTGTCAAGACTCAATAGCTCCCTGGGGATTCGGAGATGGAGATAATGAAGGCAAATTAGCCATGATTTCAAGAGAAGTGAAGTGGGAAAGAAACCCACCCACCCACCCTGCTCAACCCACCTGGCTCAGCCTGGGCCACGGGTGGGCTTGTCCTCTGTCCTCTCGGCCAGAGGCCCACGTCCCCCGGACCTGTCCCCGCAGCGCTGGCTGGGCTGGCCTGGCATCGCTGCGGAAGTGAGCTTCCCTCTGAAGCGAGTTTTCACAGGACGGATTGACTGAAGGCGAAAGCTCATAATTGCCCATTGCTGGAAGGAGGAGACAGGAAGAAAAAAAAAACATGCGGATAAAAATATCTCTGTTTTTTATGCACGTTTCCAGCTGAAAATTGGTGGGAAAGATGTTTTTTGAAAAGCCTTCATCTCTAAGCATATAATTACCAGGTCCCAGAACAAAAACTGAGAGCGAGCCGGAGAAAGCAAGCGTGTTCTCCGAGGCAGGAGGACTGGGGTCTGAACCCTCGAGGGCTTTTCTATAAATAAAATAAGTCTCTTGCATTCTCAAGCCTGGGCGGGCTGGAGCGGGGCATGGTAGGGGTGGGGAGGTACCCCACTACCACGGTGGGGGCAGCGAGGGACCCCATCACACAGATGAAGAAATAAGGACTCATCCCGACAGCTACCTGGCCCTGCCCCCTTTCTTGGGGTGGATGCAGCCTTGATTGCCCCTCCACCCAAGGGTGCTCGTCAAAGAGGGTACCCCGTGCACCCTGAACCGGCGGCATCAGGAAACGTTGAGGCAGGAGGCTGCAGATACCCAGGGCCCTTTCTCTGGCACCTCGCCTGTCTAGAGCTGCCAGTTTCCAAGGGAGGTTAGAGAGAGCCTGCACTGCTGAAGGGGCCCCACCACCTTATCCAGCCCGAGAGCGGTCATCAAGGCCACCCCTCCATGCACACACTTCCCTGGACACGCCTCCGTCCCACTGGCTGTCCCCGCACAGTTGTAGGAGTCTCGAGGCCAGGTCCACCTGGGAGGAGACAGAACCCCGTCTGGGCCTAGCAGAGCCCGGCAGAAGGAAGTCGGGCCTTCAGGGCGAGATGACCAGACCCGCTGCCCGGACCGGCCTGTGTCACTGCGGCCGGCGTGGCTGAGGTGGCTCCCGGGAGCGGACCCTGAAGTCTGGGATGAGGCGAGCAAGGAGAGGCAGCTTCGAAGATCAGCTCCGGGAGAGCCACGGAGACCCCCACAAGCGGGTCCTCCCTCCCCCCGATGGTCAGCGCCCTGCCCCTGGCTCAGAGCCCCGTGTCCGGTGTGGCTCCCCGCAAGGCTTCAAGGACTTAGACCACTGCCCGTAGCTCGCCGTTTCTCTGGGCCTGTACCCAAGGCCCTTCCGCGAGCCCCGCACGCGGCCGGGGTCTCTGCTGTGCCCAGCACGGCCCCGAGGGGTTCCCGGTGGCCCCATTTGCCTGGGCCGGGCAGCGGGTCGCAGAGATCGGCCTGGGCAGTGCCAGGGCCGTGGGTGGTGGGTGTCGCTGATGGAAACCAACCAGTGTCTCTCATTTTATGAGCTCGGAAACATCTTGTTGGATCTAAATGAAGTGCGAATTAGGGAGCCGTAATGGGAGGCATTATACTCAATGGGGTGTTGCCTGAATGGCGGCTGCTGGTATGAACCGGCTGCTGGTGTGAACCGGGGCCTGGGGAGAAGGGGAGAGAGCGAGGCCGCTGGGCTCCGGCTCCAGGGATCCTCTGGCTTAACTGCTGTTTGATCTCCCATCCTGCCTCTGGCCCGGTCGGGGCAGCAGAGGGAGGGGGTGTGGGGAGGGTACTCCGTGCTCGAGCTCCCCTGGACAGCACGTGTTGTACCCCCGAGCAGGCTGAACCCCGTCTCCGAGCAGTCCAGGCCCGGGCTGAGCCCCACCCCTAGCCTGGCTCGCGCTAGGCCTCCTTCTTAGAGCTGCGGTTCCTGGAGGGGGCTCCTGGCCACTTTGGGGGGACTCTCCGCGATGTCTGGAGTCTTTTGTGGGTGTCCTGGCTGAGATGGGGTGCTACTGGCATCTAGTGGCTAGAGGCAGGGATTCCATTAAAGAGCCTGTATTGCAAAAGGGCAAAAGGGGGGTCCCCCTCCTCCGCCCCCCCGGATGCAGTTATCCAGCAATGCCAGCCGTCCTGAGGCTGAGGACCCTGCCTGCTCCCAGCTCTGCCTGAGCCCCCGGGTCAGACTGTACCCGTCCTGGTCCAGGCCATCCCCAGGCTCGTCCTCCCTTCACAAGAAGGATGGGGCAGGATACGTGCTTTCTGTACCTGACTCCTCCCGCCTCTCCTTTCTGAAGTGGAGGGGGGCCAGGGCCCTGGGCTGGGGAGGTCAGCGGCCTTCTGAAGGAGCAGCAGGAGACCCTGACTGGTGGGCACAGGCCGCGGGAGTCCCCGAGTGCCACAGGGGAGATTCTGGAACATGCCCAGTGTCAGATGGGGGTGGGGGGCGTTCTGGCTTCATCACAGAGCAGGTCCCCTCCCTCAGGCCTTGTCCTGCCAGGGCTGCCCAGGTAAGCTCGAGGGGGGGAGGAGCGGGCGAGCTGGGCCGGCTGCCGCCCGTTTCTGTCAGCTCTGTGCTGGGGCCTGCGGTACAACAGAAGGAAAATGGGGCACAGATGACACAGTGACACATATTGGAAAACCACTGTCCACTCGGGTGATGCCGGAGGCTGCAGTGATTACGGGCGGACAGATTTCTGTTCAAACACGCTTCCCTTTCTCTTGGGTCAGGACCCAGGGTGGGTGCTGGCTCAGGGTCCGTGCCAGGCTAACTGTGTAAGAGCTGCCAAGCTGCTCTTCCGAAGTGGGTGCTGTGTTTTTCATGCCCACACCCCGTGGGAGGCGCGCCTGGGGTTTCACGTTCTCACCCATGGGTGCCAAGTTCAGGGTGGGTGGTTTCTCCTTTCGGTCACCCTGAGAGGTGTGCAGAGGCTCACTTGCAGATGCTGGGGACTGTTCCTTGTCTGCCACCCTCAAGGGCACGTCTGTCTTCTTTGGTCAAGTGTCCGAACTTCTGCCCGTTTTCATATTGGCTGGCTTCTCGTTATTGGATGGTTATCTACTCGAGATGGAACCGCCGTCCGATGTCGTGATGCTTGTGGTGAGCCCGCTGGGTGACACTGTCGCCCTGAGGTTTGCGAGCCATGGACATAAACAGCCATTGCTCAGTGGCCGCTTAGAACGGTGACCACGCTTTGCGCGCTCGCTGCATGTACGCCGCGGATGGGCTGGCACTCCCGGCACAGAGGGGGCGCCACCGGACGTCACGGAGCCCCAAGAGCGGAATCAGAGCCTCCTGTGGGAGCAAGGCTACAGGGCTCCCCGGAGAGAAGGAGGCGGAGCTGGTGGCGGAAGGAACCCCTCGCGGAGGCCGCGCCCATGAGTGGAGACTCCCAAAGCAAAGGGGTTCACCCTCGTGGAAGCGAGCCGGCTCTCAGGGCCTGTCTCCTCTCGCCCGCAGATGATGGGCCTTACTCCAAAGGCGGCAAGGACGCAGGGGCAGCCGACGTGGCCCTGGTGTGCCGCAGACAGAGCATTCCAGGTAACGGCCCCTTCTCCTTCCTCCTCCCTCGTCCCAGGGGCCCTGGGTGTGGGGCCGGACCGCCCTGCTGCCTGCTCCGCCACCGGCCTGCTCTGCAGCTCAGACCTCTCCGACCCGCCCCGTCCAGAGGAGACGATCTGACTCAGGGCAGGGCAGTGAGTGCCCGGCTCAGTTAGCCTCAGTTGTCTTGGCGCTGGGGTCCCGATTGCCCCACGCTGACACCACCCCCCCCGTCTGTCCGCAGAGGAGTTCCGGGGCGTCACCATGGTGGAGCTGATCAAGAAGGAAGGCAGCACCCTGGGCCTGACCATCTCCGGCGGCACCGACAAGGACGGGAAGCCCAGGGTCTGCAACCTGAGACCCGGGGGGCTGGCAGCCAGGTAAGAAGTGGGTTTGGTGGGCGCAGCCGAGGGTCCGGGGCCAGTGAAAGGGGCTTGGGGCCTTGGACACAGCAAACAGGCAGTTGTTTCCAAGAACATGGGGTCCGAGCGGGGAGGACCCCGGGCAGCCAGCGGCCTCTCGTCTCTTGACCCATGACGGCGCCGTGCCCCACGCTGGCCAGGCGCTCCAGGCCCTGCCCAGGCGATCTCCGCTCTCACAGGCCTGTTGCCTAAGGCCTCTTCCTGTCTAAGTCATGTCCCTTCACTCACCCCGCTCTGTGAGCCCACACCCCTCCCCATCCCTGCACCCCACCCCAGGCCATCCCCAGGATCAAATAATGGCTCCACTCTGCCCGCAAGGCCCCGTGCCAGCTCACACGTCGGCCCTGGTTTTCCCACCACTTTATCTGTGACTCCCTTGGGTCAGGCTCTCGTGCTGCTCCTCTGGGCCTCACCCAGGGCAGCCCTGACCGCTGGACAGAGTGGAGATAGCAGCGGAGAGCCAGGTGGAGCACCCGGGACTAGCAAGGGTGACAACAGCTGCCACTCTGTGCTGGTTGGGGCCAGGCAGCCCCATCACTGGGAGCAGGAGCAGCCGGAGACCAGCACGGGGGGAAGGGCCAGGCCTGGGTGTCAGGTGAGGTCAGAATTGTGCTCTCCCACCCACTGACTGTGCGAGCTGGACAATGGCTGATCTCTCTGAGCCTCAGTTTTCCCATCTGTGAACTGGGAGTGCAGAGATCATAAGGGTTTAATGGGAGAGGAGGTATGTATGTTGACGCCCGGCACCATGTGTGGGTTCTGGCCTCCTCGCTCCTAGGAGTGACCTGCTGAACGTGGGCGACTACATCCGGTCAGTGAATGGGATCCACCTGACCAGGCTCCGCCATGATGAGATCATCACCTTGCTCAAGAACGTGGGCGAGCGCGTGGTGCTGGAGGTGGAGTATGAGCTGCCCCCGCCTGGTGGGTGCCCTTGGACGGGGAACTTTCTCCACTGCCTTGGTTGTGGGTCGACACAGCTGCCTCCCCAGCAGGGTCTAGGTGGTGGGATCGCGCCAGCTGAGGTGGGTGGGACTCGGAGACTGGCCACAAACACCCAGACCTCACCAAAGGCTTTGCCTGCAACCGCTGTGTGCTGTCACCAGGAGGTGGCAGGACCCTGTTTACAACTCAGTGTCAAGTTACCTAGTTAATCTCCAGATGTCTTTTCCTTTCATTGGGAAGGTTTGGGAAGCACTGGCTGGGTGGTTTATCCTGCTCTATCCTCCCTGCACCGTGTACCCTGCTCAGTAGCCTAGGTAGGGTTTAACCTAGTTCTGAATTTTCAAAGTTGGTCTAAAGTCTTGAAATGTGAGTAACTGTCTGGATTTTAGCCCTGAGACCTGAACCCACCGATCAGAGACTCCAGCATGAGTTCCGTCATGGTCTCTTGTGAGCATGCTCAGCCCCTCTCCCCGCTGAGTGGTGGAACAAGTGGGCATTAGGGAAAAGGTCCTTCTAAGACTCGTTGTCCTCCCTGTAACGAGCGGGAGGCGTTTACTTGCCCTGTGATCTCTGTGACCTGCCACCCAGTTGTCCTAGAAGGCGCTGTGGGGACATCTGCCGCCTTGGCCATGAGACTAAGGGGCTGAATGGAGTGCTCCGTTTCTCCCCAGCTCCCGAGAACAACCCAGGGATCATTTCAAAGACGGTGGATGTCTCCCTCTACAAAGAGGGCAACAGCTTTGGCTTTGTCCTCAGAGGTCAGTGGAAGAGTTGACCTTGGAAAGGGGTGGGGGTGGGAAGGCAGTTAATGCTAATTCCATGCACATTCTGTTTGCTTTACCAATTTGCATCCCTCCCTCCCTCCCTCCCTCCCTCCCTCCCTCCCTCCGTCCCTTCCTTCCAATTCATCTACCTGCCTATCTTCCTACCTACCTTCCTACCTTTCTAATTTCCTACCTACCTTCCTACCTACCTATCTACTCACCTACTTACCTATTCATCTACCTACCTACCTATTCATCTACCTACCTGCCTACCATCTACCTTCCTACCTATCTACCTACCTACCTATTTACCTATTCATCTACCTTCCTACCTACCTACCTATTCATCTACCTACCTACCTTCCTACCTATCTACCTTCCTACCTACCTGTTCATCTACCTACCTGCCTACCTATCAGTCATCTATCCTCTGACTTCCTGGACTCCAGGAAGTCAAGTGTGATTGGAAACACTTGCCAAGCAGTCAGTGGCTGGGGGAAGGGAGAGGGAGATGCTGGAGAGGGAGATGCTGTACCGGAAGATGATGGTGACAGCTGCTGCTGCTGCTGAGATGAAGAGCAAAGGCTGACGCTGCCCAACAGCTTAGCGGGCAAAAGGGAGATGGGGAGAGATCTCGGGCAGGGAAGCAAGTTGTTGGACAGAGAGGGGACTCTGGCCACGTTCTGGGCTTTCTGCCCCAGCTCCGGGGAGTCTCGGGCCTGGTGTCCCTCAGGCGGTCCGTCAGTCGCAGGACGGGTCCCCGTCCAGAGTTAACGAAAGGCCAGCTCGGGGGCGGGGCCGGCATCTCCGGGCACTGGGAAGGAGTGGGCAGGCGAATCCACTCTTGTTATTCGTCCAGGAGGCGCCCATGAAGATGGGCACAAGTCCCGCCCCCTCGTCCTGACCTACGTGCGGCCCGGTGGCCCTGCGGACAGGTGAGTCTGCCCGGTAGCCCCCACAGCCCCGCCTGCTCCCCTTGGACGAAGGCCGGGCTGGTCGCTGCACCCCTGCTCCTCAGCAAGCCGAGGGC
>PVHY01019973.1:0-10842 GCA_004024945.1 Uropsilus gracilis | reverse complement strand
CCCCAGCCTCGGGCCCTTCCCTCAGGGTCCCCGCTCGCTCGCTTCCTTGGCATGTTGGCCGCCAGGCGGGCCTCACCAGGAGCGGCCAGGATGCGGCTCTGTGACGGCGTGTGACGCCACTGCCAGCGCTGTGCGGCCCTGGCAGGACGGGCGCCCCTCTGGGCCCTGCTGTGCCGCCCTCCCTGGGGCAGGAGGCAAGAGGCCTCTAGAGCTGGGCATTCCAGCTCAGGATCCCTGGGTGGAGATGAGAGCCCGGAAGCAGGAGGAGGTGCCGGAGTCGCCCGAGGCCTCTCCTGGTGTTGCATCTGGTCAGCGACCGGCTCACAGCGCCGTCACGCCCCTTTCTCCCACCCCCACTCCCGTCCCTGCACCCTGCCCCTCCCCAGCACCCACTCCATGGGGCTGAGCCCGTGTCCATGCTGGGCCAGGCTGACCACTCACCAGGCCTTTCCCTGCAGGGAGGGCTCCTTGAAGGTGGGCGACAGGCTGCTCAGCGTGGACGGCATCCCGCTGCACGGGGCCAGCCACACCGCGGCCCTGGCCACCCTGCGGCAGTGCAGCCACGAGGCCCTCTTCCAGGTGGAGTACGACGTGGTCATTCCAGGTGCGCCGGGGCCCAGTGGTGTTGGGAGGGGCCCAGGGGCAGGCAGGGTTATCGCTGCAGACCTGCCACTGCGGAAGCTGCGGGGCCATCCCGTAGCCCCTCTCTGGGTGCTGAACACATGCGCCCAGTGTCCCTTGATGCCCTGGGACGGCCGCACATGGAGCGCAGCAGAAGGACCGAAGTTTAGTTCCCGAGCCGCTGGGTAGCTCCACAGGTGCCCCTTCAGAGCTGGGGAAGGCCTGAGTGACCACTGGGGTTCTCCCTCCCACACGCCAGACACCGTGGCCAACGCTGCCGGGCCCCTGATCGTGGAAATAACCAAGACGCCAGGGTCAGCCCTGGGCATCTCCCTTGCGACCGGCTCCCACCGCAACAAGCCGGTCATCACCATCGACCGCATCAAACCGGCCAGCGTGGTGGACAGGTGAGCGCATGCTGGGTGCTGCCGCAGCTGGGAAGGCGGGGTGCGCGGGGGAGGCGGCCCAGAACTCTGCTCCGCCGGACCAGCCTCCCCCTTCACGCCCACACCCGGCCAGAAGCGGCGCCCTGCACGCTGGAGACCACATCCTGTCCATCGACGGCACCAGCACTGAGCACTGCTCCATGCTCGAGGCCACCAAGCTCCTGGCCAGCGTGTCAGAGAAAGTGCGGCTGGAGATCCTGCCTTCTCCCCAGGGTCGGCGGCCTCTGAACCCCTCAGAGGCAGGTGGGTCCCCTTGGGTCTCAGAGTCCAGGCCCCCAGCTGGAACCTACTTCCATCACTGGTTGCATTAATAGAAGTATAAGCGTTGGAATGAGGGAGGGGCCGGTTCTTTACTGGCGCTGCTCAGAACCTGGATCCTGGGCTCCGTTTGGGGTGCTCAGTAGGTCTGGGGAAAGCAGCCAGGTAGTCGGGGAGGGCCTGAAGCCCCCACTGTGAATGGGGTGCTACCGACCCGGGGTAGGAGCTGGGTGCCGGGCAGGCTCCCAGAACAGAGGGAGCAGGTGGTCTGTGCTGCAGAGGCAGAGCTGAGGGCCGGGATAGGTGGAGGGTGATCACGGACGGGCAGGCAGCCTCCCTCCAGGCTGGGAAGTGCCTCCAGCAGCCCAAACCTTGAGTTTTGGGTTCAAATACCGGCTCTGTCCCTGGCAGTGGAGCAGGTATTTTGCTTCCTGAGCCTCGGCGCCTCATCTGTGCTTGAGGCGCTGGGAGAGGCTCAAGAAGCTGGCAGCGCAGTTCAGGGCTGGGGTCCTGGTGGTCAGTGGCAGTCCCGGCCTAGGGTGCAGCAGATGGGGGGAGGGGGGAGCCGCCTGGTCAATGCTTTGCAAACCCAGCCTTCCAGAGCAGAAGAGGCCCCGCGAGCCAGGGTGGGGGCAAGGCCTGGGAGGGGGCCCGTCCCCGTGGTCTCTGCCAGGGTGCAAAGGTCCCACAAAGCCATAGCTGGGGGCCGCCACGGGATCTTTGGGGCTTGACGCCACCCCTGGTTCTCACGCCAGCTCTGAGCCCCTGCGTGGGCCCAGCCGGCTGCCGGGGCACCTTGTCCTCGTGACAAGTCAGTGAGGTCCATGTTGTCCTCGGTCCCCTTTCGGGAGACGTCTGAGGTGGTTCAGGCTGGACAGGTGCGGGCTGCCCCCGCCCTTGTGCCTGGCCTCTGGGAAGAGCCTGCCCCCAAGCTGTCCCCGGCCCTGGGGACAGCCACGGGCCTGACCCATTTTGCAGGTGACAGGCGCGCAGGGCTAAGGGACTTGGCCCGGTTCCACGCCTGGTCAGTGGCAGAGCGTGGAGGTGGTGCTGGCTCGGGGTCAGCCCAGCCCCCCGAGCAGGGGGCGCGGCCTCAGGGGTGAGACAAGGTCGTCCTGGCTGACTGGTCCCTTGTGCCGGCTCTTTGTTCTCCCGCCGCGGCGGCCGCCACAGTGAAGGTCCAGAGGAGCGAGCAGCCTCACCGCTGGGACCCCTGCCTGCCCTCCTGCCACAGCCCGCGGCCCGGCCGCTGCAGGACGCCCTCCTGGGCCGCACCCGCCGGCCAGGACCAGAGCCGATGTAACGCGCCCACCCTGCTGCTGCTCGGCTGGTCTCGGTCCCCTTCCCCGGGGTGGGCGGGGGAGGGGCTGTGCCTGGCTTATGACGGGGAAGCGAAGGGACCTGCCCAGTGTCACTTCGCGGACAGACGAGGAGGCCCCGGAGGGAGAGGCTTGCCTGGAGCACCCACAGGTGTTGGGGTTCGGGGGAGGTGGCCCCCTCTCTCCGTGGGCAGGGTGGCGGGCCCGGCCGGGGTTCACGGGGCTGTGCTCTCGTCTCCCCAGCCTTGTCCTCGACTCCCTTCTCCTCGCCGACCATGAACCATGCCTTTCCCTGCACCAACCCCAGCACCCTCCCCCGCGGGGCCCCGCCCATGAGCCCCCGGACCACCATGGGGCGGAGGAGGCCCCGAAGAAGGGAGCACAAGAGTTCACGTAAGCCGTGGGTGCCCCGGCACCTCCCGGTTTGGCAGAGAGACAGGGATCCGGGGGCACAGGGGCGAGACCCGAGGCTGGGGGTGGCGTCCATACCCGTGGGGGCGTGACCGGCGGCAGCACCGGGCTGGAGAAGCCCCACGTTGGCCTCGGGCTCTGGGCTCCGTGTCTGTGTGAGGTCTGCAGCAGACACGGCCCCCGGGAAGGCTGCAGAGTCGTGTCTGCTCAGGGCTGGGGCGGTGGGGGGCGGGCGCCCCCTGGAGGGAGCAGGGCCTCCTTCCAAGGAGAGGGGATGTTTCCAAGGAGACCGAGGTGACGGCCGCGTCCCTTTGGGGGTGATGCTGGAAGCCGCGGCTTTGCCCGCTCCATGGGCGATGACTGTGCTAGGCGCTGCGCCCCCCAAACTGCCCCCGCAAAGAACCGTGCGCAGCTGCTCGGGACACGGTGTTGGCGAGATGCTCGCATGGACGGTCATGAGCTGGCGTGACAGCGCGTCACTGAGACCAGGGCCTGGGTTTTACCACGTGGGCCCCCCGACAGGCGGGCACCGGGGTCACAGTGGCCGGGGTCAGGCTCCCCCTTTGCGGCTCTGGCTCTGGCTCCGTGGGGCCCGGGCGCATGGGCGGGCGCCGGCAGGAGGCCTCTGCCGATGGCCAGCTGAGTCCGCCCACCCTCCGGCTGCAGTGTCGCTGGCCTCCAGCACGGTGGGACCCGGCGGGCAGATCGTGCACACGGAGACCACCGAGGTCGTGCTCTGCGGGGACCCGCTCAGTGGCTTCGGCCTCCAGCTGCAGGGTGGCATCTTCGCCACCGAGACCCTGTCCTCCCCGCCCCTCGTGCGCTTCATTGAGCCGGACAGCCCCGCCGAGAGGTGAGCCCGCTGACCCCCAGCCCCCTGCGCTGCCACCAGGAGCTCCTGGGAGCCAGGGGACGGGTCACAGGCCCAGGTCCCAGTGCAGCGCCCCAGCCCATCACGGGGCCCGGAGAGCCAGCTGACGTGCCAGGGCCGAGCGGCCGGGAAACGGCCTGACCCCGTGTGCAGGGCGAGCGCCTGGCCCGAGGCTTTGTGGGCCTGCCGGTCCCCAGCGCTCAGACAGCCGCCCGGCTGGTCTCGGCGAGGCCACGCCCCAGGCCGAGCGTGTCCAGGCTCAGCTGCCCCTCCGGAGCCGTGGCCTGACGCGCGCGCCCTCGGCCGGGCGGCCCGGGGCAGGTGTGGGCTGCTGCAGGTGGGGGACCGAGTCCTGTCCATCAACGGCATCGCCACCGAGGAAGGGACGATGGAGGAAGCCAACCAGCTGCTGCGGGACGCCGCGCTGGCCCGCAAGGTCGTGCTGGAGGTCGAGTTCGACGTGGCCGGTGAGGGACGGCCCTGGCCCGGCCCCCACCCCTGGGCCCTGTCCTGCTGGGTCAGCTGTGAGGAGCTCCCCCCCCCGCCCCGAGTTGGCAGTGGTGAGGTCTGTTCCAGTCCTCACTCAGCCCAGAGGGCTGGTTGCCGTGGGCACATCAGGGCCCCTCGCCCGCGGCCGGGGCGGGCGTGTCTCCCCGAAACGCCGTGTCTCTTGTCCCCAGAGTCCGTCATCCCGAGCAGCGGCACCTTCCATGTGAAGCTGCCCAAGAGGCGTGGTGTGGAGCTGGGCATCACCATCAGCTGTGAGTCCCTCGAGCCGGCCCGCCTGGCCGAGCAGGAGCCGCCCAGCCCTGAGGCACGGCCGGTGTGTCTGCAGCCGGGCACATGGCCTGGCCTGGGGGGGGCGCCGGGCGGGTGGGGCGGCCCTGTTCCTTCCCCCCTCGCCGCCCCAAGGTCTGTCCTCAGGCAAGACCTGGGTCTCGAAGCCTCAGTTTCCCGTCCAGCACGTGGGCATGTGTCCTTAGCCTGTGGGCCCCTGGGGGGTAAGTGGCACGTCAGGTACCAAACGTGGCCACGGTGGGCCTGCTGTTTACGTCCGCGTTCCGGGGCCCAAGCGGACCTGGAACACAGTAGGTGCTTAATGCATGTTTGTCAAAGAAGCGAAAGCAAGACTGTGGGGTGAGAGGAGGAAGGCGGGAGGTGCGTGTGGCCCCCTCAGACCTCCCCCCGCCGTGATGGTGAAGCTTCCGGTCAGGGCAGAGGAGACCCGGGCTGGATGCAGGTGAGGGGAGGGTACAGCCTGTCCTGGGTGGCTCTGCAGCTGCAGGCCGGGAGCTGGCCCTGAACTGAGGTGGGGAGCTGTACCCTCGCACCGCAGGTGCCAATCCCTGGAGGGAGGCTACACCAGGAGGCAGCTGGCATTGCCGTGGCCTGGCTGAAAGGGTCGGCCCAGCGGCTGGCGTCCTGGCACAGCCCGACACGGTCCCCCAAGGAGCTCCCAGCTTTGCCGGATCTGGGCTGTACGTGGCGGGGGGAAATTGCTGATGTGGCTTGAGTGCCTACTGTGTGCCAGGAGCTGTGCGGGCCCCATGCCTTCTAGGACAATGTCATGACTGCCTCATGAGGTCTGCGGCATCATTCCCATGCTGCAGAGGGGAAACGGAGGCACGGGTCAGGGAGCTGATGTCCACGTGGCCAGCCCCCTAGGAAGCAGTGGGAGAAGGGGGTGGGGCTCCCCGTCCATGTCCTGTGTCCAGGGCCCCTTGGCGGAGGCCCTCAAAGGTCGGCTTCTGCCCCCAGCGGCCAGCAGAAAGCGAGGGGAGCCCCTGATCATCTCTGACATCAAGAAAGGCAGCGTGGCCCACAGGTAGGGGTCCCGGGCATGGGGCGGGGGAGGCCACCAGGGAAGTGGGGCGGTACCCGCAGGGGCCAGGCTCCTCCCTGTTCCCCGCCTCTGCTCCTGCAGGACAGGAACCCTTGAGCCGGGCGACAAGCTGCTGGCCATCGACAACATCCGCTTGGACAACTGCCCCATGGAGGACGCCGTGCAGATCCTGCGGCAGTGCGAGGACCTGGTGAAGCTGAAGATCCGGAAGGACGAGGACAACTCCGGTGCGGCCCCCACCTGCACGGCCGCCCCTCGAGGTCTCCCTCCCGGCCAGGGGCCAGCTTGCAAAGTGGGCTTCCTCTGGCCTAGAAGGAGCGTGGTGGGCTGGCTAGGGGACACCCCTTGGGCGAGCGGAGGCAGGGAGGGGCCACCCCACAGGCCGCCCATCGTCCCTGGGGTCCGAAGGTCAGTGGGGATTTGAGCCATTGCTGGGACCCTCCGTGCCCAGCCCAAAGCCTGGCAGAGGGGTTCAGGGGGCAACTTTGAGCAGATGAGGGGAAGGGCAGTGAGGGGGGCGGGGCTGCCTGGCCGCGTGTTTGTGCCAGTGAATGAGCTTAGGCTGCCAACCATTGCCAATCAGATGGCGTCTGGTAGCTGAAGCAGAGGAAAGGTAAGAAGAAGGTGAGGATTGGGGAGCAAAAGGGAGCGGCAAGGACTGCGGCTAACGGAGAGTGACTGTCCGGGCCCTGGGTGGGGGAGGTGAGCAAAGAAGGTGAGTAGCCAACTTCTGTCCTGGAAAGAGGGTCACTGTGGGCAGATGCCTTATTTCCTTAAAAAGCTGGCGGTCTGGTTTCTCGCCGTCACCGTTGTCTGGGGTGTGGTCTGTGAAAGCTGTCTTTGTAAATGTGGGTTGATCCGCTGGCGGCAGGAGTGAGGGGTGGGTGCCTGGGTGCGTGTGCATCTGCACGCCCGGGCTCGGGGGTCCTGGCCCCTGGGTTCTGCCCCTGACGGTGCCCCCCTTGCAGATGAGCAGGAGACCACGGGTGCCATCAGCTACACGGTGGAGCTGAAGCGCTACGGGGGTCCCCTGGGCATCACCATCTCCGGCACCGAAGAGCCATTTGACCCCATCGTCATTTCGGGGCTCACCAAGCGTGGTCTGGCCGAGAGGTGAGCAGGCTCCGTGGGGACGCAGAGGTGGGCCCAGGACTCTCCTGGGGCAGCAGTGGAGCCTTCGGGTCGGCCCAAGTGGGTTCAGCCTGATGCTGGCGCTCTGGGGGGATGTGGCTTGTTCTCCCTCCTGAGCGCGGCTCCACCTGCCGGGGGAGAGCAGCCGGGGACCTGTGGGTGCTGGGTGAGTGTGTACTGCTAGCCCCTCAGCTCCCTCCCAGCCTGGAGGGGCCTGGAGAGGCCCCCGTTGCTGGAGCCTCGCCTCGTGGGCCTCCTGCTGTGTGGCTTCCTGCAGGCAGTGCACCCCGGACTGGGTATGGCACAGTTTGGGATACTTCCTGGGGGTGTGGGCTGCCCCCTGCTGTCTCTTTCTCTCTCTCTCTTTTTTTAAGAGACTAGGTCTGGCTTTGTTGCCCGGGGTAGTTCCAAACCCATGGACTCAAATGATCACTAGTCTCAGCCTCCAAGATAGCTGGGATTCCAGGCGCACTCCACCGGCTTTTTTTTTTTTTTTTTTTTTGAGATAGGTCTCGCTATGTTGCCTGGGGTAGTCTTGAACTTGTGGACTCAAGCGATTCCTAGCCTTAGGCTCCCAAGGCCGGGATTATAGGGGCGCGCCACCACTCCCAGCTTGTCGTCTCTTCTAGGAAGTGTCTCCCACACTGGCCACAGAGGAGGCAGACCCAGACTGCCTGAGTTAGGGGGTGGAGGCAGCTCCAGGAGCCAGGAGGGAACCTGTCCACACACAAGAGTCCCGGGGAGGCACTCCAACTGGGTGGGACAGGTTTCCCAGATCCTGGGCTGTGCTCTCCTACCACTGAGTTGCTGCTGCAAAGGGGGCTCCTGGCCAGGCCAGGGTCAGAAGAGGCCCTAGGGGAGGACAGTGCTGGAGGGGCACAACTTGGTGGGGTGGAGCGGGAGGGATGGGAGGGATTCAGACTGAGGTTCCCTGTGGATGGTGCCGCTCCTGGAGCGCCCCCTGCTGGATGCCTGGCAGATTGCAGGGGCTGTGGGTGCGGTTCTGACCACCCGTGTCTTGTCAGTTCCCGCTGCTTTTGGGCACCTACTGAGCGCCTGTTCTGGGTGCTGGGGACACGACAGACGCAGCAGACAGTCCCACCGCTTGGTACTGTCCAACTGCAAAACAACTACTGCGAGGCACAAGTTCATGACACTTCCTATTGGTCCTTGGAAAAATGAAAAGAAACCACAAATCTTAAATAGTTTGTTTCTTTCAACCAAGTTGATATTGTGTTGGATTGTTATTATTAACTCAATCTTTCGCATTATTGATTATTAACACAATCTTTGACCTGGTTCGCTTCCTACTGAGTCCTCCAAATCGTCTAGTTTATACTGCTGATGCATCGCAGCTACATCTCAATGGCTGCTGTTGTTGTGGGGGACAGTGCAGCTCTGGCCCCACACTCTGAGCCCACCGTTCCCTCCCTCCTTCAGTTCCTGGGACCCCAAAGCTTGCAAGGCATGACGCAAGCTGAGGCTAGACCCCTCAGTGGCGTAGACATATTATGGGTCCAGATTTCCCCATGCAGGTCAGATGCAGTTCCAGTACCTACTGCCGCTTCTTTCCCCACCCCCCCCATCCTGACTGCTCCTTCCCAGCCCCGCTCATGCCCAGAGACGCTGTCTTGCAGGGCAGGGGTGGGGTGGGGCCTGTATCTGCATTTTCTTAAAAACTCCTCAGATGAGTCCAGTGGCAATCAGGTGAAAAACCACTGGCAGAGCAGTGCCACTTCCTGGCCTTGGCAGCCCCCCTACCACACCCCCAACCCCCCCCCCCCCGCCAGATCAGCTGGGCCCTGGTGATTATCTTCTTTCTTTGTTGATGCAACTGAGATCCAGAGGAAGGGAAAGGCCACCCATGAACTTCTGCTGGAGGGAGGCATGAATTCATTCCTGTCATCTCGCCTTCAATTATAATCTGATAATATAAATGATCAATCCCCACTTTATTATTTAATTTTTTCAAAATTGTATTTATTTTTATTCTTTAACTCACAACCTGGGTAAATGGTCTTTGGGATACCTCCTCCTCCCCTCTGGCGCTCCCTCCATTCAATCCCCATTTTATAGAAAAAAGAACTGATAATCCCAGCTGCTTGGGAGGCAGAGGCTAGGAATCACTTGAGCCCACAGGTTCGAGACTACCCCGGGCAACATAGCAAGACCTAGTCTCAAAAAAATAGCTGGGTGTGGTGGCGTGCACCTATAATCCCAGCTACTTGGAAGGCTGAGTCTAGGGATCACTTGAGTCTGCGGGT
This sequence comes from Uropsilus gracilis, assembly GCA_004024945.1. Lineage (NCBI taxonomy): Eukaryota > Metazoa > Chordata > Mammalia > Eulipotyphla > Talpidae > Uropsilus > Uropsilus gracilis. Next base: position 1,678 of record PVHY01019973.1, on the reverse strand, counting down.
TCGGGACTAACCCCGGGCAACATAGCGAGACCTAGTCTCTAAAAAAAAAAAAAAAAAAAAGGAAAAGAAAAGAAAAAGGAGCTAAGACTTAGAAGTCAAGCAACTAGCCCCAGATCACATAGCTAATATTTGGCATCTTGTATATGGGATTCAATTCATGCGCAGAACTCATGCTGGGAACTCATTCTGGAACCTAACTTTGAGTCAGATGGGGTAATTTCCTCCCAGATTCTAGACTTTATACCTCTATTAATGCGACCCAAGAGTACAAAGGCGTTTTTTTTTTTTTTTTTTTTTTTTTTTTTTTTTTTTTTTTTTTTTTTTTTTTTTGCAGCTAGGTTTAACTGGGTCAGCCAGGCTTGGGCCTTGGAATTTCCAAGTTCCCTGCTGGTAGATTCTACCCCCCCTCCCCTGGCCCCGAGTGTCTAACGCCCATCCCCTGTCCTGTGCCCCCTCCCCAGGACAGGCGCTATCCACGTTGGGGACCGCATCCTCGCCATCAACAGTGTCAGCCTAAAGGGCCGACCTCTGAGTGAAGCCATCCACCTGCTGCAGGTGGCTGGCGAGACGGTCACACTGAAGATCAAGAAGCAGCTAGACCGTGAGCCTCCCCCATGCCCTGGCCAACCAACCCCCTCACGAAGGGAGCTTCCTCTGTGCCGGGCTTTGCCTGTGCCCAGCCTCATGGAGTCCCCAGTCACCTCTGTGGAGGTGGGCAAACACCTGGGGCAGCTGAGGAGATGAGACTCAGAGAGGGGAGTGCAGGGCCGGGGTCACCCCGCGGGTGTGGGGCGTCCGCCTGGCCCACGCTCGACCTCACCTTCCCGCTGCCCGTTGAGCCTGTGTATTCCTCAGCATCCCCTGAGGGTGCCCCCGTTGCCCGGGGAGGAAGCTGCCACGTGCGGCAGAAGGAGCTTAAGCTTCAAGGACCCCTTCTTCTCTGAGCTCCGCTGCTGCCCTCCCTGTGACCTTGCGTCTGTTGTCCGGCCCCCTCCCCCTCTGTGAAATGGGTGAGCAGCTGTGCCACCCCCACCACGTCAGGCCGCAGGCTCAGGGCCGGGAGGGGGCCCCAAACCAGGCTTCACCGAGGGTCTCGGTGTCTCTGAGGTCAGAGTCCCATGGCATGACACCCCCTCCCCCTCCCAGGCCCCCTCCCACCCCTCAAGTCGAGCAGCCTCAGCGAGGCCAGCGATGCGGATGAGGACCCGCCCGAGGAGGCCCTCAAGGGAGGTGTGCTGGCCGCCCGCTTCTCGCCCGCTGTGCCCAGTGTGGACAGCGCTGTGGAGTCCTGGGACAGCTCGGCCACGGAGCCTGGCTTTGGGGGCCCAGGTGATGCCCCGGGCCCCTCTGGCTGCCCCCAACCGCCAGGCTCTGCAGGGGCTGATCCTGCGGCTTCCCCGGCTTCCTCTGCTTCCTCCACCTCTCTGCGCATCCGCGGGGGCCTCTCCTGCCTGGGCCCCACTGGCCGCTGGCCGGGCCCTTGGCTCGTTTTGGATGAAGGTCCTGACCAGGCCGGCGCATCAGTCCCCTCCAGGCTGGCCTCTGCTGTCCCTCCATCCCGAGCCCCACACCGGCAGGGGCTCTGTCCACACTCCCCATCCAGCTGCAGACGGAAAGGCAGACAGGCCCCTCCCCTCCCCCCTCAAGGCCCAGCAGGGCCGTCCCTCCAGGCGCCCTC
>PVHY01019972.1:0-26377 GCA_004024945.1 Uropsilus gracilis | reverse complement strand
TGTCACCATTGTGCTGTGTCTGCACCACACCTCACTACTCAGTGTTTGATAATAAACGAGGTATCAATGTTAGCTTTTGGCTATTCTATTGTCTTTTTTGTTGGACCTTTTAGCATACAAAGGCTTGTTTCTTCGGCTTACGAAAGTACTATACTTTGGGTTCTTTTCCCTCAGTTTGAAGATCAAAAGTTGACTATCCTTGAAGCTGGCTGTGGTGTTGGGAACTGTCTGTTCCCACTTTTAGAAGAAGATCAGAATATCTTTGCCTATGCCTGTGATTTTTCTCCAAGAGCCGTTGAATTCGTCAAGGTTGGTATAACCATCTTTGTGTTGTGTTTCCATTTTTGTTGTTTTTTTCTATTTTCTTAGACTTGTCTGGCCTGTTCTCTTTCTTCACATGCTCATCCTTGATCTTTTCCTCTCCTTGACACTAACCATCTGTAACAACCATGAGTGTAATTTTCCTGTTTATATACATTTATGACCTAGTTTTTCTGTTTCATACATCTACAAAATATTAACCTAACAGTTTAATTAGAGAAGTAGGAACAAATATCGTATCAACATCCATATACTTATTTCCAGATTTAATGCAATGTTTTGCCACCTTTGTTTTGAAGACTTTTCTTTCCTGAAAGTAAATTATGGATGCCAGGATACTTTAGTCCTAAGTACGCCTGCATACATCTTCAGAAACTCAGAAGTTTTTCCACGTGACCACAGTACACTACCGTAACTAACAGAAATGATTGTAATCCCTTAATGTCATTAATAATCAGTACAGATTCAGATTTCCTGAATAGTACCAGCTGGCTTTTCTAGCTGTATTTAACAAAGGACTGTATCTTACACATATCAGGTACCTTTAGTTTTCTGAGTTTAAAACATTTTGCCCTACCCCTTGAACTTTCCCCACACTGACCTTGAGTTTTAGGAGAGCAAGCCATTTGCTCTGTCATTTACTTACTCTATTTTCCTGTAAGTCTTGTAAACTAGAAATTGGATTTAAATTAGGTGAAATATTTTTCCCAAATATATTTTAAGGAGTTCTGTTGTCTTTCATTTGCATCCTATCAAGAGACAATAATGTCTGTTAATCTCATTGTAATTGATAGTAATTTTGATCATGGGGTAAGGCGTAGTGACTGTATAATTCCCTGTTGTAAAAATTTGTCATTAACAAGTATATGGAGATAGGAATTGTTAGGCAAATACATAGATCTTGCCTTTTTTTTTTTTTTTTTTGAGACTAGGTCTTGCTATTTTTGCCTGTGGGACCGCAGGTACTCGTTGCTCGGGGTGCCACAGTCTCAAGCAATCCCCACCCTCAGCTTCCCAGGGGATTACAGGCTCATCCCACCACACCCAGCTATTTTTTTGGAACTAGGTCTCACTACGGGTCCCAGGCGGGACTCGAACTGCGATCCCTAGCCCCGGCCGCTTCATAGGCTGAAGCTTACAGGCACGAGCCACTGTGCCCAACCCAGATCTTGCCTTCTAACAGCTTTCCATGATTTCAGCTTCCATGGCACTTTTTTTGGGGGGGGACTAGGTCTTGCTATTTTGCCTGGGGAACTGCAAGCTCTTGTTGCCCAGATACCACACACTCAAGCGATCCCCAGCCTCAGCTTCCCAGGTACCTGGGATTTTAGGCGCGCTACCATGCCCCCCTATTTTTTGGGACTAGGTCTCGCTATGTTGCCCCAGGCGGGTGTCAAACCCGTGAACTCAAGTGATTCCTTGTCTTGGCCTCACTCTGTAGGCTGCGATTAAAGGCACGCATCACCGAGCCTGGCCTGCACTTTCATTTTAATAGTGATATCACATTGTACTTTTACTTTCTTCACTCTATTATTGTATTTTGCAGAGTATTTTGTATTGGTACATATGTCTACCAGTCATGGGCAAGAACTGTCTCCATATTACAATTCGTCTATTCCTTATAACAAGTGAGTTTGAAATCTATGTAATATGTAAATAGATAATAGTTTTCCATCTGCTCATGAGCTCCTTTACTCTGTGTGTATTTACCTGGAACTGAATGTGTGCCAGCCACCATTCTGAGCCTCTATTCTGGGATTAAGTCATGAATGAAACAGGCCAGTCCCACTCACGTGACACTTAAAATAGGAATTGTTTGTTTGTAGCATTTGTTTATTTTTTTCTGACTATTTAATTTCAAGGTATAGTCTGACTACTCTGATGTATTTCACATATTTCTTAAAATTGGTTCTGTATTATAACTGACTGGTTCTTCAACTCTTGTTTTTTGTTCATCTGGGGATTCTGATTACAAGTATGTTGTTTCATTTGCTGTTGTCACACAGCTTGGATGATGTCTGTTTTTTGAAACTTTTTTCTCTCTGCCTTTTTAATTTATGTAACTTTTGTTTTCCCAATTTGTGTAATTGTTTTGTTGTTCACTGATTTCTTTCTGGGCTCTAGACATTCCTACTGATGGTCCTCTTAAAAGTATTCTTTTTAAAATGTTTTTTAGTTTTTAACGTTTACAGTTGATTATTTTTTTTAAATCTCCCTGCTGAAGTTACCCATCTGATCTTTAGTGTTGTCTGCCTTTTTCGTTAGAGCCTTTGACATATTAGTCATATTTTTTTTAAATGCCAAAACTTTTAGCTCCAACATCTGTCATACTTGATTCTGGCTCTAATGGGAGTTTTGTGTCTTAGGCTGTGCTTTATTCTTATCTTTCTTAATGTCTTGTGACTTTTGTTGAAAGTGGATTTGTCGTTATGGGGCAGTGGAAAGTGAGGTAGTAAGTGTTTGTAATAGTTCAGTTAGGAGTTGGGATGGTGTTTGAAGTCTTTGCTATAGCTGCCTGTGAGGTCTGTTGTTTCTAGGGGCTTTTTGTCTTAGCTTAGTGACATTGGAGCTTTCCTTTGTGCTGTCCCCTTTCTCTCTTGTAGCTCTGTTGTTATTACTGGAGACTTAGGTGGGGATAGAAGGGAGGAATGTTCTCTAATGTTCTAATACAAAATCAACTTTGTGGACTTCATAGTGGGCTCGAGTCACAGGGATGTAGCCTTCTCATGAATATCTGCTGTTCTTGGAAGAGTCCTTTTTCCCTCTCACCCCTTTGCTGGCCATAAGAGGTTTAATAGGAGGAGGGCACCAGTTTCCTCCGCGGTGGTTTTGCAGTCATCCTCCCTGCAGACTGAGACCAGGGCTGGGCAGACTGTTTCTAGCCGAGCTGCAGTGGTATCCATCAGGCCCCTAAGACTTCAGGCTTCTGACTTTGCCCTCAGAGTAAACCTTTGCTTCCTTAAAAGCATGAGAAAGCCAGCCCCAGAAAGAGCCACCATCCTTTTTGTGAGAGGACGGAGATGTCCTTAGCTAGAACACTTACGAAAGGTGGTGTGGCCTTAAGTGACTTCCATACCCAGGAGCTTCACACTGTAGCCTCCACACACGGCCTCTGGCAATTTGTCAGATTTCTAGTTGCCCTTTCCATGTGTGGGTCCTCTGTCTTCCCCTAAGGCACCTCTCCAGATTTGGGGGTGACTCCTTGTTCTTTAGGTGGTTTACAGAAAAGTCATTTTTTTGCTGCTGTCCAGCTTCTTTCCTTTAAGGATAGGACCATCTTCTCGCCTCCGTGCAACTGAGCTGACACTTTAACAGTGTCCTTTTATATGTGTAGCTGACTAAGGCTGATATTTTTCTGTATAAAGTTCTTATTTTATGTTTATCGAGTAAACCCTTCAACAGAGATATACCAGGAATACATCTGAAGTGAAAAAAACAAGTTAGGGCTATACCTAGATGTACCCCGAAAACTGTGAGGTCATGTTAATAAGTGGAGTTGGGATTTAGGTGTAGTGGGTGACTCAAAGGAGAATTAAGGAAACAGAGACTGGTTTGGGATTATCATCTCCCTGAAAATACATTCTTTCAAAATGCTAAGTGTGCTTGACTACATTTTTTTCTCAGTTAAAAATGATATGTTAAAATGAAATCTTGCCCCTCGTAGTGATGTTAATATTACACCCTTGATTGTGCAGATGGTTCACTATTCTGTTTCACCCTATAACAAAGTGATTGTTCATTTTTGCGCAACAGGACACAAGTGGATGTAGGAGCTCAACTGGAGAAAGGATTTTCTTTTGTTGTGCATTTTCCTATGTGTAGCAACGTGGGTGTTGTGTTACAATTCTTCTGTTTTTCCTTTCTCTAGCAAAATCCTTCATATAACACAGAGAGATGCCAGGTATTCCAGTGTGATCTGACTAAAGATGATCTTTTGGAACATGTGCCCCCGGAGTCCGTGGATGTTGTCATGTTGATATTCATGCTCTCTGCTGTTCACCCTGATAAGATGCACCTTGTCTTACAGAACATCCACAAGGTTTGTGCTCTGTAGCCTGCACTTGGGAGTTAGACCTCCTGATCTTGTCTCCTTTTCCTCTGAGGCTCGTGTACTGTTTAGATTCAAGTTCCCCTGTTTTTATAAGATACGCTGTATAGTGAGTGCGGAAAGGACTCTCTGGCATAAAACTCCCACCCACCTGATTTGTGTGGTGGTCATCACTGCTCTTCTTAGATTGACCAGCCTTGGAGCGAGGAGGATATTGCAGTTACCTGGGCTCTGTGGAGTCCTGTGGTAAAGTGAGAGACAGTAGTTTAGTGGCCAAGAGCATAGTGTGAAGTCAGAGTGAACACCTAGTTTTCCCTCACAGGTGTCTGCCCTCCCAAGCTTAGGGTTTCTACTTGCAAACATGGAGGTAATAGTTTCTAGACTCTAGTACTTGGTGGAGATTATATGAGATCATTATGAAGTGCTTAGCCTAGAACATGGAGAGTAGTCTTTAAAAGACAACTGCTGTTGTTGTTGCTGCTGCCACTATAGTTATGAAAATAGGAGAACCCAAATGGCTGTGGCCTCCAGGAGCTGGTGATAGCACTCAGGAAGTAAAGCTTCCCTTTTCAGTCATATGACTCAAGACAAGCTGCATCATCTTCCATTCCTGAGGCTCAGCTTTCTTTTTTATAAAACAGGGTGAATCATTGTGAGTTATAGGCGAGATCTGTGAGGCTGCTTTATAAACTATCGTAGAAGCCCTCTTGTACAAACAACTGGTGATTTGATTAATTTAAAATCAAATCAGTACATTAAAATTCGTACTTAAACTTTTTTTTAAAATTTATAATATCTTAATATTTATTCATCACCCTTTTGGTGTAGGACTAAGATCCTGTCTTTGGGTATGTGGTCTTTCATATCTTTCTTAAGTGACCCACACACATGATACATAATGGAGTCTTGGTTTCTTTAAAAGTGAAGCAAGAACTTAAACCATTTGTAATCTGAGGGCAGATGTTCTAATTTTTTATCCACTTTCACAGACGACGCTCGCACACTTAAATAGTAGTTCAGTGCTTCTTTGGCAAGTCTTTTCATAGAAAATAAAACTTTTCTGTTTGTATTGCATTGTTTATATACACCCAAGTCTATAACTACTAATGTGTGCACAACTGGCACAAGCTCATTTGGGAACAAACACAGTTGCTGATGACAAGCATATAGCTTGCTTGGGGCCACTGAAGTGCAAGGATGTGTGTGCACCAGGGCCTGTGAACCTCACCTGTTCAGCGAGTCATAGGCTTCAGTCAGCCCGCGTTAGAGCGGGAGGGCAGTACATCTAGCAAGTTGACAAAGTAGGTGTTAGGTAGGGGAGTCTGTGGATGTAAAACTAATAATAAATTTTATTTATTTATTTATTTTTTTGATAATAGATCTCACTATATTTGCCTGTGAAATCGCAGGCTCACGTTGCCCGGGGTACCACAGACTCAAGCAATCCCCAGCCTCAGCTTCCTAGGTAGCTGGGATTAGGCCTGCGCCACCATGCCCAGCTATTTTTTGGGAACTAGGTCTCGCTTCAGCGGGACTCGAATCGTGATATCTGGTCCTGGCTGCAGCTTCCTAGGCTGCCGTTTACAGGCATGCGCCACCACGCCCGGCCTTAATAAATTTTAATTCTGACTTTGTTCAAAAGAATAGTGAGATAGAAATATCACACTAGAAACCTATTAGGAGATAACCATTCTTATGTAAAGCATTCTTTCATTATCATGTAGACATTGCCATGCTGATTTTAGCCCACCAGCTTCTGAGACTTTGTTAGGTTTACTTTCCTGACCTCCAGTTTCCCTATGCCTGATACATGAGCAGATGGGAACCCAGAATAAACACACAAATGGGCTTAGAGCTTCAGTGAAGTAGAGAGAACCGAAGGCTTCCAGGGTAAGGTATCAGGGTCACCTGGTTTAAAGGTCCAGGTGAGGGTGAGGGATTACTAAAGATGGAAAACTGAAAAGGTGGGTGTGGAGGAGTCTAGTCAGGGTGTAACTCAGACAACACAGTATGGAAGAGGTTGAATGCCTTTTAATGGTCTCAAGAAATTAGAACATTTACATGGGACTGAGTGATTTAGGTAGCGTAGAAGAGCAGGTCTTTGGAAAAGAGAAGCTTAAGTCATTAGGAGGTCAGCATAGTTGGAAGGATAAGCCCACATGTATATTGAAATTGACCAGAGTTAAGAATGAAGTAGTATTGAGGCTCAGAGAAACACTAAGACACATTCATCATGACATTGCAGAACTAAGAGATGGCAGTAGCAGTAAGAGATAATGAGTGAAGTAATCTGATGACAAGAGATTCTGAGCTGGAGGGTTCAGGGTGGAGAAGAGGAAATACACAGAAAGTAGTAATCAGGAGCAAGCAGGACACCTGCCCACCACCACGCCCAGGGGCACGAGAGTGATGGCAGAAGACACATGACTTGAGAAGTTGCAGTGCGCATGGTGTCTTCAGAGGACAGTCAGGTCTCTGTTAGCACGGGAATGGAGGGAGTCTTGGTGGCTGGGCTGAGGGATCTGAGGGAGGAGGAGGAGAGGGGGACAGAATGGGAATGTCTGGAACATTATGAGGCTGAGAATCTCCACTGGCACTAGCATTAGGTTGAAGAAGACAAGAAAAAGAAATGAAAGATTTTAGAATGAGAAAAAAAACATTATGTGAAAATATAGTTTTCTAATTAGAAAGGTTAAAAGAATTACAAAAACAAAAGGATGTACTTAATGCCATAGTCCTCTGCACTTAAAAAAAAATGCAGTGCAACCTTTTCCAATTAACCATTTTTTTAGGTTTCTGTAGTTTTTTTGCTTTGACTGTTGCATTCTATCAGGGGCCAGTAAACAATGGCATGTGGGTCAAACCTGTTCTGTAATAAACATTTCTTTGTAATATATCTACAGAAAAAATAATAAGACTTACAGAGACTGGGTATTAAGTCAGTGTATAAAATTTAGTATATAATACGTGAAAGTTTAACTTTTAAAAGGAAGCTTTCTGAATAGCAATATAAAAGTAAAAGGTATCTAAGAACAAATCTAATACATATGTAGAGCCAAGAGTAAATTACATAGAATAAATTAGATATAACTATAGTAAGCAACGTTAAAGTTAATATGGAAATCTGTGTTCACTAATAGATGTTACATTATAAAAATGATGAATTTTTTTGGTAGTTGAACTGCTACTTACAATAAAAATTCTAGCAGGCTTTTTTTTTTTTTTTTTTTTTTTGAGGGTTTTTGGTTAGGTTTTGTTGTTGTTGAGAGAATTATTAAGTTAAGTTAATTCTAATTTATATGAAGGAACAAAGGATCCTGAATTACTCCTGAAGAAGATTAAGTTGGGGAAATTTATACTTTACTAGATGTAAACATTTACTAAGGCTACAGTAATTAAGACAGAATGATACTGGCAGAGGAACAGATCGGCAAATGTGATAGAGAGCTTAAAAATAGATCCATGATGTTTGGAAATTTGATATATAATAATGGTGACCTTGATGGTCACTGGGAAAAGAACTGCTCAATATATCATTGGTGACCCCATGGGGAAAAATGAGATTATATTCGGAATACAACTTCACATCCTATACAAAAATCATTCTTAGGTGAATTAATGACTTAAATAGAAAAGACAACAGTTTGAGTTTTTCAAAAGAAAATATAGGAGAAAATCTTTGACTTTACAATTGTGACTTTTTCTGAAAGATGACCCAAAATGTAATAAACATAAAGATGTTAAAAAATTAAGAGTTTCTGTTTTTCAAAAGACCGTAAAAGAAGTTAAAAAAGACAGGTTTGGAAAAGTAATTTAAAATCTATAAAACTGACAAATTAGTATCTAGAATATATAAGGAATTCCTGTGTATCAGTAAGGACAAGTTAAAAGAAAATTGGACAGACATCAGTAGGCATTTTATGAAAGAGAACACTCGAATATTGAGTTAACATGAAAAGATAACCTATTCAGCAATCTGGAAAAAGTAGATCTATAATGAGACACCATTAACAAGGTTAAGTCTGATGAGGTGCTGAGGGTGTACTTACTCTTTATTTAAGTGTTACGTATATTTAATAGCTGTGAAAAAAATTTTTTTGAGACTAGGTCTTGCTATTTTTGTCTGTGTAACCGCAGGCTCTCGTTCCCCGGTACCACAGACTCAAGCAATCCCCAGCCTCAACTTCCCTGGCAGCTGGGATTACAGGCATGCACCACCACACCCAGCTATTTTTTTGGAACTAGGTCTTGCTATGGGCCCCAGGCGGGACTTGAACCGCGATCCCTAGCCCCTGCCGCTTCATAGGCTGAAGCTTATAGGCACAAGCCACCGTGCCCAGCCTAACTGTGAAATATTAAAAAAGAAAAAGATTGACTTGAGCTGTCCCAGTCTCCTTTTGGTCCCTGTTGTGCCTTGGTTCAGTTACAGATTCCATTGCAGTCATCCTCCTAATTTTACACCCCAGTAGGAAGCTTTCCTCAACTAGCCTGAAAGTGTTCAAAGCAGTGATGAGATTGCTTCTCCTTGCCGTCGTGCGTAGTGACTGCGTGGTAGTGTGAAATCCTTGTACTTTATCCGGAAATTACTCAAAGCAGCAGTTTCTCAGCCCAAAGGATCGTGGTGAGGGGCCTTACAATGTAGATCTAGTTAGCCCCGGTGTTAGCAGCAGAGCAGTGTGAACACCACATCATTTTAAAGGGAAAGACAATCTTAGAGCTCAACTCCCTTGTTCGTGGAATCGAGTGGCAAAGCAAAAGCAGCCCAGTTGTTACTAGAGAAGCTGGACGTCCGTTTGCCTTGAGGGCCAGGCAAGGCGCCCACTGGCAGTGGGCACAGTAGACCCGCCCACCCACTGCTGGGAGTTGTCTGGGAGTGAACTGTGTCTGGTGCATAGACAAGTGCCATGAACAAAGGAGGCATTAGTATCCCGCTTGTTGTCTTACAGACGAGAAAGCACATTCAGAGGGATGAAATTATTTGCTCAACTAGCTAATGGAAGAACTGGGATTTGAATCGAGTTCCAAATTCCTGAGTGAGTGTTCCCTCCACTGTGCCATATGGCCCGTCCTCCCTTCTGACGTGAAGAATAAGTGTGGCTCATGTGAACTAAGTTTTTGGGATTTTCCTATCTCAATTCACATTTTAAAACTTAGCATTTCTGGCCAAGGTAAGGACGTTTTTAACCAAGAGGCTCCTAGTGAAAGTATTTCAAACGCATGCTAGTGTTGGTAAGAATCTACTAATTGAGAAGACTTGGTACCCTTGAAAGTATCAGGAGCAATTTTTTCATATTCAGGAAAAGAATCTATACCAGCCTACATTAAAAATATAATAGGTAGTTGCTACCGTGTCTTAAAAAATCCTTTTGTTGCTGGGATGGGTCACAGTAAGATCTACTGTCTCCTTTGGTGTCCACCGTTGCTTGGTAGTGGTACTTAGTTCTTGAGGGAATTTTAATGTAAGAAGTAGGTGCCTACCGCCTTCCATTCTGAAAGCATGGAGCTGTTGTTTTGTGAGGTGGCCAGTTATACCCTTGCTCTGCTGGCCTTAGCTTCCAGATTTTGAGACAGCTGCCTCTGTGCCAGCTGCCTGTGGAAGGCTCCGGCCTGGGACTCCTGGGGCCTGGCACCCCTGATCCCGCCCCCCCACTCCCCCCACCACCACCACACACACTACAGCAGTGGCCTGAGCGTCTGCTCCTCACACCAGCTGGCCTGGCAAATGGCTCTCTCTGCAGTATGGAGCCTTTTGAGCTACGTATACGTCCTGACTCCCACTTAATGGCTGATATGTGATTGTGGGGAGAACACTCACCCCTTCGTGACAGTCTCCTCATCTGATGGGATAATAATCACACTCCTTCCTTCCTCTCACAATTGGATGAAGATCCAGTGAGAAAATGTCTGGAAAGCTGGAGAGTGCCAGGCACCTATCAGTTATTAGCATGGTGGGCAAACAGCACATAATTATAGCATCCTGAAACCAGAGCTGAGATAGCGAGAGGAAAGCCAGCCAAATCAGTGAAAAGCCAGCGTGACCGCAGCGCTTTTTAAAGAGACAGTTTGACTGCAGGGTCAGGTTCTGGGAGGCGGTAAACAAAATGGATGGGGAAGTTACTTTAAGGGCCGCAGGACTTTGGTTTAATGTCTTTAATATGTGAACTGCATGCCACTTGCCCTCTCAGGGCACCCTCGGAAGGGCTCAAGACGCACCCCTACCGCGAGGGCTCCACTGTCTCACGGCGCCGGGGCTCAGGCCTTTTCACCTCCCTGTGGCGAGTGTTCCAGTCTTGCCTGTCCCCCAGTAGTGCAGATTTAACATCTTAGTTTAACGGTTTATTTTCTGATGCGCTTCATTCGACTGAGTACAGCTTCTTTTGTTTTGTAGGTATTAAAACCGGGCAAAAGCGTCTTGTTTCGTGACTATGGGCTCTATGATCACGCCATGCTTAGGTTTAAAGCCGGCAGCAAACTTGGAGAAAACTTTTATGTTAGACAAGATGGAACCCGATCCTATTTCTTCACGGAGGGTAAGAGCATGGAGCCTGGCCTGGATGTGTTGGCCGCTTGCATTGCCGCTGCAGCGCCAGCGTGGCCAGGGGCTCCCGTTGAGGAGATGCTGGGGCCAGCTGCCAGGGCAGCGCAGACTGTCCCCTGTGGTCACAGACTCCCCTCCTTCTGGCTTGGATGGGTGAGATGCCTGATGTCAGCAGAGTGGACATGTCAGCCTGCGGGAATATACCCGCTTGGAGCTTTGTTTTTGCTTCCTCAGACTTTGTACGGAGGGACCAGCAGAGGGCAAGGCGGGCACATTCCAGCTAATTCTTAAACTTCTCTGGCTAAGCATTAAGTTGGGACTTTCTGTGTAGGTGATGGGCCGTCGGAGTATTCCTTTTCAAAACAGAGGTGTCACTAAAATCGAAGTTTTTGCGACATTAAAAGCATCTTCCTCCTGACGACTGCGCAGCAGGTGTGATGGTGTGAAGACTGAAAGCTGTTGACCTGCTTGTCTTACAGAATTCCTGGCTCAGCTCTTCACGCGTGCCGGTTACGAAGCCGTGGTGAGCGAGTATGTGTTTCGTGAGACGGTGAATAAAAAAGAAGGCCTCCGTGTCCCGAGAGTTTTCCTTCAGAGCAAGTTCCAGAAGTCGCCAAGAACCCACCGCCTGTGACCCCGGGCCTGCCTCACAGGTCCTGGCTGCCCCTGGGTTTCCCTTGGAAGGGAAAGTTTAAGGTCACTGTTTTGTATATTTTACTTTTTAAAAAATGAGAGGATGTATTTTTTGTGTTGTAAAGTAGCGCGCGTGGGCGCGTGTTATAGAAATGGAAATAAAATTGCAAGGCCTGAAAAGCAAAGAACTTCTTACGGTGTCACATAATTTAGCCATGTCTCCCTGTGTTGTCCCACTGTCAAGCCCGCAGGGACAGAGATCCTTGTCACCACTCTCGTGAGCCTGTCAGTGTCTCCAGACACCACGGCAGGCAGCCTGGGAGGGAAATGAGGTTAAATAGATGAAAATGACTCGTCCATATGTGTTTTTAGCTGGAAAGCTTGTTCTCCTTTCCCCAGTGTCTTGCATTTGCCCATTTTTCTCCCTCTCAGTTATGTCCCTCTTCTGGACTGCTCCACAAGTTCTGCTTTTGCTGTGTCTTTGTGAGACCCACCGAGCCAGCGCCTGCTCTGCAGGGAGCGGGGACAGCCACCACCCATCCTCCAGGGATCCAGCAGACGGGCCGTCCCATCTGGGGACGAGGAAGCGGGTGGGGGGGTGGTAAGTTACTACCAAGGCCAAAATCTTGTAGCTGCTGTCATGGTGTCACGTGGGAAATCCTTACATTGCTCTGCTGACCACGCGACTGTCATCACTGAACAAAATAAAACCAAAGTTCTTTCCGTCTGCTCACCAACGTGGGTCCTGGAAACTAAAACATTCTCACAGCTTTCTGCAGCAACAGCAGCGTAAAGGCTCACGGGACCCACTTTCAAGTCTCAAAGATTCCTGTGCTGGCTGAGGAAAGCTGATGAGCAGCAGTACAGAGTTTGCAATGCGCCTTTTACCCTGTCTGAACCTCATTTGTGAACTGGGGGGATGGAAGGTGGGGTCAGTGGGGGCCCACTGTTGAGTGCACCTGTGGAACTTGCTGAGCCCCAGACCTCGGGCCCCAGAGCCGGGGGTAGCACTAGAGAAAGCTGAACTGGCTAAGGAGGACCCTGGCCTGAGAGTGCCTTGGCCTTTGCCAGCTGTGCCAGAGGCCAACTCCTTCCTGCTAAAGGGAAAGCTGCAGGAGTTTTCCTGTGGAATATTGAAAGCTGGCCTGATGACGTGCCCGCCCTGACACTGAGCGCGGGAATCTCACTGACCCCACCTTGAAAATTGAAAAAAAAAATGTCAAATGAACTTTCAGTTCAATGGATGAGGTGATGAAGTCCAACAAGCTTCTAGCCAGTGGAGAGAGTTACGAAACGCAAAGGAAATTCACAAGCAAAAGCAAAAAGTCATCTGAAAACGCGGCTTCAGTCCCGCTGCCTCAATGTCCTTGTGCTCAGTCTCCAGCAGTGTACCTCAAGTTAGAGCACACAGAAACAGGGGTTCCCGCAGTTTGGATGCCCAGGGACCTGGGACAGTCAAGCCACCGTGGGTTTAGTTGCAAAAGTGATGGTAATAGCATTGTGGAATGAAAGGACAGTAGAGTCAATCCATCAGTCTGGTCTTCACAGACAAATCAGCTCCAGAATGGTGCTAGGGGAAACAGCCTTAGTACTACAGCGTGTGCATCAGATGCTACATGCGTTGCTTGATAGAGTTCATGGGGTATAGTATATATGTTACATGTAACAGTACTCTGTGTATACGCCATGAAATAATAACCTACCACAGGGTGTGAAGTGTGAGGATCTGGATTCAAACCCAGAGCTTAGCAATGCAGGACACCAACTTCTCTGAGCCCCTGCTCAAAGCCACGATTTCAGTGCCTGCAAGACAGAGCTGCTGCTGGGGTGAAATCACTCTCAGGCCGTACCTTATCTACCAAGAAGTACTGTAAATAGTGCTTTACTTGCTATCGTCAAACGCTGGCTGTTCCTATTAGTTTGTATCCCCCACAAAAATAACCTGTTCTGTGATCAAGTTTCCCATAGCTTTTCTTCCTTACATCAACGTTAGATCATTGGATCCAAATGCTGCTTTGTTTTTTTTGAAGCTGGGGACCCTGAAGGGACCTGCGGTTTGGATGGGCCACCACAAGGTGGCGCTAGATGCCAATGGTTCCCTCTGGCTTCTACCACGGACCCTGCACTTTCCTTGTTTTCAGAGAAGAGAAAGGAAAAGGCGTTTGTGACCTTGACTTTGGGTCAGTCTTGGTCTCACTGGGAATAAGAAGGCACAGGTGAGTTTAATCCAGCCTGCGGTCCATTTTGTTTTCAACTAAATTCGGCAGCATTTGTAGGCCATGTCTCGAGTGGCCCCCCAAGATGTCTTCAAGCCCCACCAGGCACATTGGGGAGCATAACTACACGCTGGATACCAGTTCAGGAGCCTATGTTTTTTTCCTGTGGGTAAAGAAATTATCTCTGGCACCCCTTCATCCCTCTGGCTCTGAACTCGGTCTTTAGGGTTCAGGCGGTGCAGAGAAGGAACTGCAGCACGGATCCTTGCTTGCTTCACACATTATCCATAGTTATCCTTGACAGCATCTGGTTCCCTATTTCACAGTTGTCAACCAAGGGAGGGAAAATGTGAAATAAATCATGCAGACCAAGAGTGTTTGCTGGGACCATGTTTGTTGCCGGAGAGTAAATGTGCAATATAAACTTCAGTGGGCTCTGCTTGAACCAAACATGCCGGCGACTGTAAAACAGGCTACTTTTCACTTCTTTTGGACCTTTTCAAATATGTGGGATCTCGTTAGTCAGTGTCCAACAGGCACAGGGTCTTGTGGGGGGGGGGCACTGGGACTGGAGGATGGGGCCTGAGGAGATAGCTAGGAAACCAAATACAAATCCTCAGAACTCCAGAGGTAAGAAAAGGAGGAAGAAAGGCTATGGAAAACCTGGGTGAAACAGCTATTCCCATCATCTGGAAAGAATATGCCCACATTTTTGTAGCATGGACACATGCTCTGGTGGGGATAAGGGGGAGCTGGAAACGAGAACATGAGGCCCAGGTCCTTTGGCGCATCTCTGCAAGCACATCGAGTTCCATCAGGGCACAGCCAAGACTAGGGAAACGAGACAATTCCCAGAGGAAATACCAATGCTAAGAAAATAGTCAATTCCAACTAGAAATAATTATAAGTGAAGCCGAGACTCCCCTTTTCGCCTAGAAAATGAAGAAAGCTTACAAAATGACAATACTCTTTGCTGCTAAGAGTATCCTGATAGACTGTGAAGGTACATGAAATATGGCTTCTCTAAAACCAGCCTTCCACTAGGAGTTTCTGAAGAGATGGAAATGCTCATTATCTACACTGGCTAATATGGTAGCCATTAGCCTCTGCGGCTATTGAAACTATGACTGGTGGCCAGGGCAACAGAGGAACTGATTCTACTTATTTATTTTTCTAGTGCTCTATCTCCCTTGTTTTCTTTTTTAAATTTTTGATAATTTAAAAAAATTGATTGTACATACATATATATTTACATCATTGTCTACCCCGAGGTTCTCCCACCACTTTATCACCTGCGAACCATCTTAATCTCTTGTGCCCATCCCTCCCCGGATTTCACCCTCCTCCCCTTCTCTTGTACTATGCTTTCAGATCTGTTGACAGTTTTAAATTATTCTTGTCCATTTGGGGAATTGATTTTAACTTCAGTTTTAAATTGAGATGTAACTGCCACATACGGGTGGTGGCTGCCATATTGGACAATGAAGGCTGGAACACAGGCTTCATGTAGCAAATGACCTACATCTATAAGTAATTGGTCCAGTAATCCCATGTTTAGGAATCCAATTTAAGAAAAGAAGCAGAGGTATTTCCCTCATAGTGCTACATGGAACGGTGACATAGGTAATAGCACCTCGAAATAACAGATTTGTTCCACAAATGAGAGTATAAAGTCAAATATTTTGTGTAGTCATTAAAACTTTTGAAAATTTATGAAGATAAAATGCTCATTATAGAATGTAATATAAGTATAAATAGTGATAAAAGAATAAGGAATATATAATATTCTATATATATTAATACTATATATATAAATACTATACAGAAAACAGGTTTTAATTATGTTTAATAATAAATATAAAAGGATAGGTAGTTGATATGTTCAAAAGAAAAAAACCCATGCAAGAAGGAATGACTACAGTGTTCAGTTTAGGGTTTAATGGCAGCTTTCTACTTTTCTGAAATTTCCATGGGTATATATTGCCTTAGCATTGAGGAAAAAAATATTCTTAGCATCTGAGAACTACTTTCCAAAACTCATGAGTTAAAATATTAACAACAAAAACCTCGTAAGTTAAATGAATTAAAATCCTGTGACACATCTAGAGATGCCATTTCAACCTCTAAGAGTCTCTCCAGAGGACACCCCTCAGAAAGAGGAGAAAGGGGGTGCCTGAGGACATTTTTGTTGTTGTTGTTCCCAGTGATCTGAAACCATGGTGAGTTCTTTCCATATAGTATTTTTTTTTTTCTGTTTTCCATATGACGAAGTATTTTCAGTTAGTGGCATTTCCATCTGCTGGGCTGGGGTGCTTCATAATTGCTATAAACTTGAAAATACAGATCCTTCAGTTTGGGGGAGATTTACTCAAATTGTTTAATGATTCCCCACTATGAACACACATGCATACACACACACGCAGGCGCACGCTATTTTTACAATCTGTTTATATTCTGCGATTTCTCTAAGTGTTTTGCTTTCTGGGAGATTTAACTCACATCCTTTCATTGAGTTTTAAATTTCTGCTTTTATATATGTAAATTCAGACAACTCATTCATTCAACATTCCCTTAAAAACAGCAACTAATTTCCCTCTCATAAGACTTGCCTTCTCCACAGAGGCAATATTGTCTCCCAAACAGGCAAAAATTAGTTCTTTGGGAGTTAGTAAAAGAACATTGGATTTTACAGTGATTTGTGATCTTCCAAAACTCTGACAAAATGATATTCTTTAGTATTTAATTCCTCTCATTAAGCAAAAATAAGGTTTAATTTTTTTTTTTTTTTTTTTTAGAGACCAGGTCTCACTATATTACCTGGGATGGTCCCAAACCCGTGGGGTCAAGTGATTCCTAGCCTCAGCCTCCCAGGTAGCTGGGATTACAGGCACACCCCCCCATGCCCGGCTATTTTTTAAAGACTAGGTCTTGCTATGTTTCCCGGGGTAGTCTTGAACCCATGGACTCAAGTGATCCCTGGCCTCAGCTTCCCAGCACTGGGATTACAGACGTGTGGCATCGTGCCCAACTTAAGATTTAATTTTAATTTTTCTTCTTAAGAGGTGTGATTGAGGTTTTCATCTCCTTACATAGTCTCTGTCTGTTAGTCTGGGTTCTCTATAAACAGCCAATAGAATTGATATCCTACTATAAATGTTTTATATATGTACATAATACAGACAACCTGTTATGGACATACTATATATAGTGTATATACACATATATGGATACACAAACAGACTCAATATCAGGGACTGGCTTACACAATTATGGGGGCTGAGGACTCCAAGACCCCCATTGAGGAGGTGGATGTAAGTATGAGTCTGAGTCTGAGTGCAAAGGTGGTGAGCAGTGTCCGAGAGAGAGAGAGAGAGAGAGAGAGAGAGAGAGAGAGAGAGAGGGAGTTCTCTGCTTAGTCAGCCTATTATCCTATGAGGGTCTTCAACTGATTGGATGAGGCCCATCCACATAGGGGAGGGCAATCTGCTTTCCTACTGGTACAATACCATCTCATCCGGACATCCTCACAGACACACCCAGAAATCATGACTAGTTAGCAAGCAGGTGAGGGGTCAGTCAAGCTGACACATGAAATTAGTCATCATGCTGTTTCCTTTTTTTTTTTTTTTTAATTGGTCTTCAATTTTTGGTCTTTCCCTTTCCTATTAGGGGCTTTCCTCAGACATGTGGTGACCTTGGTTTTCCATTTTTATTTAACATCAGGAAGCTAAATAATGTGGCTGCTTGGAAGCTCTGAGCCGGAGGGGGCGTTGTCAATGCAAACCCCCCACACTTCATGCTCTGTCTGGGCTGCGTTGTAAGCCCCACATTGGGAAGGCTTTGGTCTCTCCAGGAAATGGCTGCTGGTCTCTCCAGGAAGATGCCATCCTGCCACCTGTGTCTGGGGACCAAGTGGGGTGGGGAGACTCTCAGCCTTTGGTGTGGGAACTTTCACTTAGTTTATTGTGAAAGCTTTTAGTATTTTCAGTCTGGTGTATCCTCAGTTTTGGCTGATGTTCCCTGATGTTTGGTTGATGTTTTCATTTTTGGCCTCTAATCTGATACTGACTTGGGAGACATAAAGTTGTCTGACTATGTTGTCCTCCTTATGCTATGTGCTCCTTAAAGCCAATTCTTCTTTCTTCAGACGCATCTGCACCCACATTTGGAGAGAATCCTGAGTCACAAAATATTTGGGACAGCCAGGCATGGTGGCATGTGCCTGTTATCCAAATGCTGGGAAGCAAGAGGCCAAGGATTGCTTGAGTTCACAGGTTTGAGACTACCCCGGGCAACATAGCGAGACCTGGTCTCAAAAAAGCAGCTGGGCGCTGTGGTGGGCACCTGTAACCCCAGCTACCTGGGAGGCAGAGGCTGGGGATTGCTTGAGTCTGCAGTACCCTGAGCAACTTGAGTCTGAGGTACCCTGGGCAACATAGTGAGACCTAGTCTCAAAAAAAAAAAAAAAAGTGAGAAATTCTCAATGCACACTGAGTTGCTTCTTGTTATTTCCCCACTTTTGGCTTATGATTCAGCTTCTCAAGAGTGTCAGTCAGTTGCTAGTCATCCTTCTGCTTTCAATCCCCCCCCCGTTTTATCATCTAGATGGCTTTATGCAATATTAAAATAATCCTTTTGCTGCCATTGTAGTGGAGTTCAGAAGAAGCCCAAGTCTGTGTGCTCAGTCTGTCAGCTGTCCCCAGGGGGTTGGGACGGAAAAGGTAGCACATAGAGACTGACAGTTTGAGCAGCAGCAGCTAGACTGGCATGATCGCCATGTATCAAGGGCTGGTGGATCTAGAGGGATGGAGGCAAGTTAAGGATGTGAACTGGACGGTGTGTGCTTAAAACTAACCAGAGGGCAGATCCAGGAGTCCCCACAGGGAAAAGACAAGACGTTGCTGAATCAGAATTCAGAGATGTTTCAGCCTGTATCCCAGAGGATGGATCAAGAACCTTAGAAACACTGGTGTTTTTCTTTGCATTAACTTCATTTCTAAGAGAGATAGTAATGTGTGTTTGTGGGTGTGTGTGTGCATGTGTGGGTAGGTGGATGGATTTCTTTACAAAGATGTTCATGCTCAAAGATACTGCTATTGATAATGCCAGGTATTAGAAACAGTGTAAATCAGGACCCAGCAAACGAGGGCCCGAGAACCAATTTCAGTCTTGCTTATTTTGGTAAATAAATTGTACTGAATAGCAACCACCCCTGTGGACACGCTTGTATCTCCTTTCATGGGCTAACAGCAGCGCCTACGGCCTGCAAAGCCTAATGTGGTTACTCTCTGTTTCTTTATGAAAAGATTTGCAGATCCTGGTCTACGTGGCCTATAGGAGCATGGGCAAGCCTTTGAAGTACATCCATGCAGTGAAACAGCATCTAGTCAGTCAACACTATATCCAGGGGAAAAGCTTTTTGTTTTTGTTTTTTTAAACCCACACAAAATTTACTACCATGTGCCTTTTCTTTCTTTTTCTTTTTCTTTTTTTTTTGGAGACTAGGTCTTGCTCTATTGCCCGGGGTAGTCTTGAAACCCTGGAGCCTGGTGTCAAGTGATCCCTAGCTTCAGCCTCCCAGGTAGCTGGGATTATAGGTACATACCACCATGCCTGGCTACCATGAGCATTTTTGTGTGTCCGTTCCATCATGTTTACTACATTCATGTTGGGAAGCAGAACCCCAGGTTTTCATTTTAAAAAGCTGAAACTGAATCGTGAAAGAACATTCCCCTTTCCCCCACTTCCCCAGCCTCTGGACACCCCCATTCTGCTTTCTGTTTCTACGGACTGACTACTTTAGAATCAGATACACATTGTCCCTGTGCGACTGGCTTTCTTCATGCAGTGACATGTCCTTGGGATTCACCGGGTTGTGAGCCTGGGTCAGAATTTCCTTCCGTCCTAAGGCTGCATACAATTCCATCATGTGACCGCGTTTTGCTTATCTACCCATCAGTGGATATTTGAATCACTTGCACTTTGGGGCTGCTGTGAACAAGGGCGTACAAACATCTCTTTGACTTTGTGCTTTCAGGTCTTCGGACTGTGGGCCCAGAAGTGGGATTTCTGGGTCACACAATTTGTTAAGGGAGTGGGGGGATGGGGTAGGGGGGCTTCCATACTCTTTTCCATAGTAGCAATACCATTTCACAATCCTCATTTGGAACAAAGATTCCAATTTCTCCTCATGCTTGGCAATTCTTGCTATATTGTGGATTTTTTTATGGTAACCATCCTAATGGAAGATCTCATGATGGTTTTGATTTGCATTTCTCTCATGTAATATCTCTGACATCTTTTCATTGGTTTATCGACTATTTGTCATCTTTGCAAAATGTCTATTCTGCCCCTTCATCCGTTTTTAATTATGGTATTTGATGTTTTTGTTGTGGTTGGCGTTCTTGATACCTCCCCACACCCCATTTTTGCTAGACTCTTGTTGGTCTTATGGTGGTTTGGGGGTTGTTGCATTATGGTTACCTCACTGTCTTTGTTGGGGGGAGGGGCGCCTCGGTAGCTTCCTATTCTACCCTCTTGCTGATGTCAGACTCATGGGAAAGTGTTAGCATTTTAACAGAATGTTCATATCATGTGAGGTTAAAAAAGAAAATCCAAATGCAAAATTATACAGTCTGTTCTGAACCATGTCAAAATATTCATAGGAAAAAAAATACTGGTAAGAATTTCAGTACCATGAGACATCGATGCTTTTCTGTCCTTTCTAAATTATTTTACAGCAAATACATATACTTTCATAACCAGGAGCAGGGAAGGCTAGTAAGTAAAACAATTGAAAGGTCAAAGGTAGACGGGTTCAGATTAAGAGAGCAGCCTTTTGTATTTAGGGGTACAAACAGCAGGGAAATCGTGCCGTGAGGACACAAGGGTAGAGTTGGAGCAAAGGATAGAATAGGTTAGAAAAACACCAGAGAATGGGGCCCGTAGCGAGACCTAGTTCCAAAAAATAGCTGGGCGTGGTGGCACGCACCTGTAATCCCGGCTACCTGGGAAGCTGAGGCTGGGAATTGCTTGAGTCTGTGGTACCTTGGGCAACAAGAGCCTGTGGTTCCACGGGCAAAAATAGCAAGACCTAGTCTCAAAGCCCAAACTCAGAGAAATTTCTTGCCCAACTCTGGCAGGAGGCAAGACCCGCAGAGCCCAACACCAGAGCCATAAGGAAAAGCAGCAAAGCAATGGAGATGGGATTGGAATGGAGAGGACGGCCTGCACCAAGAAAACAGGTACAGATCACAAATGAATATAACCTGGGCCACCCAACGCAAACTTAAGGCTGAAAATCTAACAGCAAGATTCGCCTGGACCCAGCAACGCAGTCTCTCACCCAGAGAAAAGACTAACATAGAAAAGAGACTAATGGACTCAGCACAGCTAATAAACAACAAAGAGTGGGGTGTGAGAGAGTGGAGGGAGCACCGGAGGGAGGAGGGAAGGGGAAAAAATTTATAACAGAGAGGGTGTAACCCAAAGAACAAAATACAATTGTTTATATTAAAAAAAAAGAAAAGAAAAAGAAAAAGAAAAACACCAGAGAAGCAGGAGTGAGGCCCGTAGCTTTGGGAGGGTCCAGTGGACGTACAAGTGACCTTCCACATTGACCACAATGACTGCGGATTTGCCATTGGCACTTCCCCTTAAGTGCATACCTTGTATGGGAGGACTTCCTCCTCTGGTGACAACCCAAGGGTCAGCGCAACACAAGGGGAAGACAAAAACAGCAGGAATTTCAGTCCTTCCGGTAGTGAAAGTCCAAAGTTGCCCCACTGGAGGGAAGTCCCAAACGTAGGGCGAGCAACCACTCCAATTTTCACAGGATCATCCTGCATCTCACGACTCCCCTCAGTGCTCGGTGAGCTGGGGCAACTAGCTAGCCTATAAATCATGCTCTGCCTCCACCATCACCACCACCACAGACACAGATGCACACATGAGCCCATGCACACACGTTACTAGCTTTGACTGACCTTTGTGAACTGCTTGAAAATTAATTCACCTTTTTAAAAAATATTATTATTATTATTATTATTATTATTATTTTTTGTTCTTTAGGTTACAACCTCTGTGTTCTTTTTTTCCCCCTTTCCTCCTCCCTCTGGTGCCCCTTCCAGTCTCTCAAACCCCACTCTTTGTTGTTTATTAGCTGTGCTGAGTCCATTAGTCTCTTTCCTATGTTAGTGTCTTTTCTCTGGGTGACGGACTGTGTTGTTGGGTCCAGGCGAATCTTGCTGTTAGATTTTCAGTCTTAAGTTTGCGTTGGGTGGCCAGGTTATACTCATTTATGATCTGTCCATGTTTTCTTGCTGCAGGCCATCTTCTCTAATCCCATCTCCATTGCTTTGCTGCTTTTCTTTACGGCTCTGGTGTCAGATTTAGGGGGTCTCGCCCCAGTCAGTGTTGGTCAAAAAGTTTCTCTGTGAATTCAGGCGCCTGCGAATGGCCTTTGAAGATCATCTCCTCTGCTTCAGTTTGCGGTTTTGATGTGGGGCCCATTATGCCATCTTTGGTCATCCTCTCCTCTCCCGTAGTGAGGGGAGGGTGTGTTGCTCTCTTTGAAGATATCTCCAAAATGAAGCCCGGGGTCTTCTTGGCCCAGCGAGCGCAGAAGTGCGCATGGTGACATCGTGTCTCTACAGTTGTTTTTCCAGTCTCACATGCACTGGTTCTCTTGGTTGTCCATCTGCTGTGTCCAGCTCAGACCTGTGTGCTGGACTTTTGCCCATAGGTCTGAGCTGGACACAATTCACCTTTTATTAACCCCTTCTTCAGTGGACACTTTGGTGGAAGCTCATTAATGAGTAAGTGCTTTTATGCACACTTTTAAGAAGAGGTTGTGCTCTGAGCAGCTCAGTGCATCTTGGTGCAGCCCATGTGTGGTGCACAAGCCACCAGCTCCTCTCTAGCTCCCCTCTGCGCAAACCCCAAACCATTTATTTCCTGTCCGAGATGTCTCTTAACATCAGCCACGCCAGAAGAAAGAAGACACCTTTGCTTCACTGTTTGCCTAGAGACTATCTCTGCCGGCTGTGAGATCCATCACCCATAGAATAGGGATGGACTGGAAAGAGAAGGGAATAAACAGACATCTAGAGAGAACACAGCTCTTTGATTCTGCTTCTTTGGTGCCAAGGAGAAGTGCCCACCAGCAAAGCCAAAACAGAGCCCATGGGGGGTGGGGGGGTGCCCCCATATGTCATAGGTCCCTTCCTCCCAGTCCTGGAAGGGCACTGTCTGTGTTGAACCATCCTGCCATCTGTGCACTTGGTGTGCCATCTCTGTCAGCGCTGACCCATCCCACCCTCGTCGCCAGTTGTAATGTCAAGCATCCTGCTTGTGACCCCAATAAGCATCAGGCTCGCCAGTCTGCAGAGGTTCTTTATTGGTTTTGGCAGTTACATAGACACACCAGGCAGGGCAGGGCTATGGTGCAGAGAGTGGGGGAGTGAAGGGGAGGCAGGTGACCCCCCCAATTCCCCAGAAATCTTCATTCTCTCTCACTCTCGTGTTCTCTCTCATCATGCACATGTGTCTCTAGCACACTCATGTTGCGTGTTAGTGCATTCTGCACACCTTTATCCCCTCTCTCCTAGGCCCAGGTGTGTCCACATACATGTGTATACATGTGTGTCCATGTGACATACCCACTGGGCCGCACCATCTTAGGGAAGACACGATCCCCCCGGGTGCTGTTTATACAGCCAATGGAGGGAAAGGCCTGACTCACTCATTTGTCCTGCAGCCACCTTTGCAGATCTCCACTCTGTCCGCAGTCCTGCCACTGCCCTCCCTCCTCCTTCAGGTTTCTTAAAAAAAAAAAAAAAATCAATTTAGACTTTTTCACAGATTTTCTACATCTCATCTGTGCTCATCCTTCATGTCTGTTAGAATGAGACTCTGGATAACTTCTTTGGACCTATATTCCAATTTTAATTCTCTCTCCAGTTCTTTTGCTGTTAAACTTACCCACTGAGGCTGCTATCTATGTATGTGTGTGTGTTTTGGCTACGGAGGTTTTACATTCCAAGAAGACTGCATCACTTGCTACAGTTTCCTGTTTCTGAAGACATCAACACATTCGCCTTGCTGAAGTACTTGAGGCCTATATTGAAGGTCCCTTCCATCAAGAGAATTTGCATTTGCTTCTATAGGGGTAAGGGGCCCCAAGAGTCTCACAGCTCCTTGAAGCAAGCTGCAGGTTTGATAGTCCCAGGCCCAAACAATTGCTGAAGAAAGAAACCAAGAAAATAAAAGATACACATTTAATAAGGAAGCTGGGGCCCTGGTGGAGCCTGAGAGTACCTCTGAGGTCCCATGCTGTAGGGTGGCTTAACATCTGCCCAGAGCAACATGCATCAATAGAGCAGGGAGACGAGTGAAGTCCCAGGAAAATAGAGACCTATGAGAGTCTGCCATAAAGCAGCCAAAACCTCCCCAAACTGGAAGCAGAAGAGGTAAATTCTCACCTGACGAATTAGAGCTGCTAATAGTTCTCTAGTGACTTGTGAGTGGGAATATCAGCATTATCATGTGATGTGAAGGTCTCACATCTGTCCATATAGGGAGAAAGGTTGCACGTGGGAAGTAGGGATCCTTAGATTTCTTCTGGGCAAGTGGTTCTGAATGCTGTGTGCTCTCGGGGTTTCTGCTGTTGTGAAATAATGCTTTGCATTTGGTCTGTGGGTCCCCAATTTTTAGTGGTCACGTGAATCCTAGTGAGCTTGTTAAATTATAGAGTTGAATTCAGGTACTTTGATATGGGCTCTGAGGGTCTGTTTGGGGCTAGATAGCTCCCAGGTGATTCCTATACTCCTGATCCATGTCCCACACAGCACAGAAATGATTTATACAAACTCTGAGTGCTCCTGCTGGGTGAGTCCGGATCCATTGGGAATTTTTCAGCCTGGAGGAGCTTGCTGGTGATGACTCCTCCTTGACTAGATAATTCCCTCTCACCTCAGGACCAGCCTCCAGGGTCACCTGGCAGAGGCCTTCTCTGTATCTTTACTCACAGTGCCATCTACAAGCCTGGGTAGGGAGTGCTTTGGGTGCTGGTGCCTGCAGTCTCACGAGCATGCCCCTGTCACTGCATTGTAACCACCTGATAGTTCTTTGATATCAACATCCTTATGCCCAAAATGGTACAGTGTGTGACATGTGTCTAAAACTCAGCTAACAAGGATGGCATCAATGAATGAAAGGACAAAATCAGGGTGTAGTGTACATAGGTTGATCAGACTTTTTATGCAGCTAGCCCCTGGGGCTATCACTTGTCATTACATGTTACATATAATTACACAGCAATTTCATGTAATGTTACGTGTTAGTACATGCTACATTATATGTTACGTGTTATTACATACCAGCACATATGACATGTTATCACATGTGATCACATGGGGCTATCATGTTATTACAGACGGTGCTTAGGAGCATGGGCACGGTGGGTGTGCACCAGTAATTGTAGACACCTGGGCCTAAGGAGCATGGGCGTGTGCCTGTGTAAGTGGGCACACCTGCACCTAGAAGCGGCAGAGGCATAGCAGCAGCAGCAGCAGCAATACCTGCAATGAGGAACAGCTCGATTGCAGAAGAGGCCAGAGAAAGAGCGTAAAGATTTGTGGGGTGCTGGGAGGCTGGGTTGTCTGCTGCCTCCCGGACCCCCCGCCTGCCTGCCTGCCTGCCTGCCATCCATGGGCGGTGACTCAGCATAGTCCTAACCAGGCTTCAAAGCCAGGATTTTGGCTTTTTTCGGAGTTGCAGACAGTTACTTGGCTCATGTCACGGACTGAACTGTGTCTCCTCCACCCCCACCCCCCAGTTCAATCATGCCCTGAAGCCTCATCCCCCGAGCTGACTCTATTTGGAGACTGAGTCTGAGGAAAGGTGACCGAAGTTACGTGAAGATGGATGGGGCCCTCATCCAATGGGACTGGTGTCTTCCTCATGGAGGGGCTGCGTGAGGGGTGTGTGCGCTGGGAAAAGGCCGTGTGAGGATACAGCAAGCAGCAGCCACCTGCACGCCCGGGAGAGCGGTCCCAGGAGACACCACTGGGGCCTGGATCCTGGACGGAGGCCGCAGGACGGTAAGAAAATGAGGCCGGGGTTTCAGCTGCCCAGCCTGTGGTGCTGTCAGGGCAGTGGCGCTTACTGCTCGCTCCGGGCCTGGGCATGGAATGGCTGTTTCTGCTTTTGCAGAAGACTCGCCTCAGGAGGCTTCTGCTGTCTCCCTGAGGAGACGCTCCTCTGTGCCACGTGGTGACTGTGGAGGCCGGAGGAGAGCTGTGGTCCCTCGGGGGTGCTGATGGAAACTTGGTGGGTCGGGTGGGAATTCCAAGACTTGATTTCCAGGTGCCTTGTTCTTGCCTCGCTGCTTCCTCTGGGTAGCCATGCCCAGAGCCGTCTGTGGCATTCAGTCTCATCCCTCTCTGTCCACATTCTGCTCTGTAGGCCCAGCGACTGGCAGCAGGGAAACAGCATTTCCTGAACCTCCTGGTTACCAGGGTGTCTGGCGGGTTAAGTTCTGCTAAGTGCAAGGCCCTTGTGTGAGGCTACTTGGAAGGCAGAAAGCGGCACTGGGGTAAGGTGGTGCTAGGCTCTGGGGGA
>PVHY01019971.1:0-20450 GCA_004024945.1 Uropsilus gracilis | reverse complement strand
CTGGATGTAAAAGATGTGGTACATATACACAATGGAGTATTACTCATCAATTAAAAATGACAAATTTGATGAATTTATGGAAACCTGGATGTACCTAGAAGAAATCATTCTAGCAGAAATGAGTCAGATAGAAAGGGACAAAAACCAAATGGTTTCACTAATATATGGTCAACCAAATGAAACTGCACAAGGGGAAAATGGGGACCAACTGGAGCGGGTGGGAAGGGGAGGCAGTGGGTGACCCCCAGGGACTGAAATGATGTGAAATATTTATAATTAAAATAATTATTTAAAAAAATCAATGTAAAAAAAATAAAGCAAACTGTTCAATAAAACCATGGCAAATGAACTGAATATAAAATTAACTACCCACAATAATGCACGTTTGTCATCAGCAGTGACTGATCTTTAATCACACATATATCATTTTGATATTGAGGATACATGTATGTTGTGATATAGATGATAGATTTGGCGGTGTACATGTTTTCAGTTACTTACAAGTTGCATAATTTCAAGTAACAAATTAATATCACTGATATTTGGGCTCATTGTATATAGACTAGGACAAATATTAGCTACATTGAATGTGCTTGTACTTGCTAATAAGCTTTGTGTAAAACAATTCTTTGACAATGTAAATGACTAAACAAAGCAAAACATTTTACATATGATTTTCAGAAGACCATATGAGTTTATAAAATAGATCTTGGTAGTTGACAGTCTTAACTGTTTTTTTTAAATATTTTATAAAGAATTTAATTTTAATGTTTTTGCCTTACAGAAAAATTGGGAAGAATATAGAGTTCCATAAATTCTCTGCCCCAACACGTGTATCGCATCCCTCATTAACTAAATCCACAACCATTTTTGTCTCTTTCATGTAATTAATCTAAGTGCATAGCTACATCACTCAAATTTCATTGTTTGCTTTAGGGTTCACTCTTAATATTTTCCATGTATTTATATTAGAATCATGCCAGGATTTTTATTACTCTAAAAATACTTTTATCCCCTCATTTTTTCTTTCTTCCACCAGCTTCATACCCAACCGGGCAACTGCATATCATTTTATTGTCTATATAGTTTTGCCTTTTCCAAAATGTTACTTGGTTGTAGTTGTATGGGTAGGTAACATATTCGCATTAGCCTCTTTCATTTGCTAAAATCTATTTAATGTTTCTCTCCGTATTTTTATGGACTGATAGCTACTTCCTTTTGAGTATATAATAATGCTCCTTGTCTAAAGGTACCAGGTTTTTTTTTTTTTTTTTCAATACATTTACATGCTGAAAGAAACGTTGGTTGACAATTATTATAAAACTACAGTAAATATCTGAGTAAGGTTTTTGAGTGAACAAAAATTTCCAAGTATTTTAGATGTTGAGCATGTTTAATTTTATAAGAAATCACCAAACTGCTTTTGCCCAAGTGATTGTAACATTTTGCTATCCTACTAGAAATGATTTAGTTTCCTGTTGTCAGCATTTAGAGTTGTCAGTACTCTGGATTTTGGCCATTCATAAAGTATGGTGGTAATGTAGAGTTACTAAACTGAGTTTTTTAATTTATTTTTTTAAAAAATTTATCTATAAATTTCACATCATTGCAATCCCAGGGATTTACCCCCCACCCCCACCCTCCGCTCCCATCCCCCCCCTTTCTCTCCTGCCCATAGGTGTGTGCTTCTGTTTGGTGCTTAGCTTGTTTTGTCTTTTTCTCATGGATTTTGTTTACTTTTTTCCTTATGCCCCATATATTAGTGAAGCCATTTGACTTCTGTCTTTCTCTTTTTGACTTGCTTCTGCTAGTATGATTCCTTCTAAGTACATCCACATTGTCATAAAGTCATCGAATTTGTCATTCTTAATTGATGAGTAATATTCCATCATGCATATATACCACATTTTTTCAACCAGTCATCTGTTTTGGGGCACTTAGGTTGCTTCCACGTCTTTGCAATTATAAATAGTGCTGTGGTAAACATCCAAGCACAGGTGTCCCTTTGTACCCACATTGAGGTCTCTTCTGGGTAGATTCCCAAGTGAGGAATTGCTGGGTCAAATGGTTGTTCCATTTTCATTAATTTGAGGGTACTCCATACAGCTTTCTATAGAGGTTGGATCAGTTTACATTATCACCAGCAGCGTAGTAAGAGTGTTCCTTTTTCTCCACATCCTTGCCAGCACTTGTTGCCTGTTCTTTGTATGCGGGCCATTCTTACTGGTGTAAGGTGGTATCTCATTGTGGTTTTGATTTGCATTTTCCTTATTGCTAGTGATATTGAGCACTTTTTTGTGTGTCTGTTGTATGTTTTCTGTTTCTGTGTGTATTTCCTCTTTGGAGAAGTGTCTTTTTAGTTCTTCTCCCCATTTCTTGATTGGGCTTTTTTTTTTTTTTTTTTTGCTTTTGTTGTGTGATTTCTTTGTGGATCTTAGTTATTAAACCCTTATCACTATTGTGGAGGGCAAACATTTTTTCCCATTCGGTTGGGCTTCTTTTAGTTTTTTCTGTTGTTTCTTTTCCTGCACAGAAGCTTTTTAGTTTGATGTAGTCCCATTTGTTTATGTTTTCCTTCATTTCTTTGTCATCTGTCGATGTTTCCAGAAAGGGATTTCTGATTGTAATGCCTAGAGGGTTTTACCCAAGTTTTCCTCTATGAATATTATGGTTTCAGGTCTGACCTCTAAGTTTTTTTTTTTTTTAATCTATTTTGAGCTGATTTTTGTACATGGTGTGAGGGGGTTTTCTTGGGCCATTTTTTTTGTGTGTCTTAGTCCAATTTTCCCAGCACCATTTATTGAAGAGGCCATCTTTGTTCCAACATAAGTTTTTCACTTCTTTGTCAAAGATTAGTTGACTATATATGTGTGATTTTATTTCAGGGCACTCAGTTCTGTTCCACTGGTCTGATGGTCTGTTTTTTGTACCAGTACCAAGCTGTTTTAATTATTATGGCTTTGTAGTATAGTTTGAAATTTGAATTGTAATTCCTCCATTTTCTCTTTTTCTGGTCAGGAGGTTTTTTGATATTCAAGGTCTTTTGTTATCCCATATGAATTTCATTAATTTTTGTTCTATCTCTTTAAAAAATGTCATTGGGGTTTTTATTGGGATTGCATTGAATCTATAGATTGTCTTTGATAAGATGATCATTTTGATGATATTTATCCTTCCAATCCATGAGCAGGGAATGTCTTTCCATTTCCTTATGTCTTGTTCTATCTCTTTTAGTAGTGTTCTAAAATTTTCTTTGTAGAGTTCTTTCATGTGGTAAATGGGATGTTTTTTCGAATTTCTTCTTCTATTTGACTTTTTGCATATAGGAAAGTCACTGACTTCTGTGTGTTTATTTTGTGTCCAGCTACCTTACTGAACTGTTATTATTTCAAGCAATCTTTCTGTGGATTTTTTGGGGTCATCTATGTAGAGAATCATGTCATCCACATATAACGATAGCTTCAGTTCCTCTTTACCTATTTGTATCCCTTTTATGCCTTTCTCTTACCTTCTTGCCCTAGCTGGAACTTCCAGTCAACGTTAAAGAGTAATGGGGAGAGTGGGCATCCTTGCCTGGTTCCAGATCTCAACTGGAATGTTTTTAGTTTTTCCACATTTAGCATGATATTTGCCATAGGTTTGTCATAGATGGCTTTTATTATGTTGAGGTATGTTCCTTTAATCTCTAATTTTTCAAGGACTTTTATCATAAATGGACGCTGGACTTTGTTGAATGCTTTCTCTGCATCTATTGATATTATCATGTGGTTTTTGTTTTTCTCTTTGTTGATATGGTATATTATGTGAATTGATATCCGGATGTTGAACCATCCTTGTGCCCCTGCAATAAATCCCACTTGGTCATGGTGAATAATGCTTTGTATGCATCCTTGGATTTGGTTTGCTAGGATTTTGTTTAAAACTTTTGCATTCGTGTTCATTAAGATAATTGGCCTATAGTTTTCTTTCTTGGAGCTGTCCTTATTTGGTTTTGGTGTGAGTGTGATGTTTGCTTCATAGAATGTGTTTGTCAGTTTTCCTTCTTTCTCAATTTTTTAGAAGAGCTTTAGTAGTGCAGGCATTATATCATCTTTGAATGTCTGGTAGAATTCGTTTGTAAAGCCATCTGGTCCTGGGCTCTTGTTGTTAGGTAGAGTTTTGATGACTGCTTCAATTTCACTGCTTGTGATTGGTTTATTTATATTCTCTATATATTCCTCGTTTAATTTTGGGGAGTTGTATCTTTCTAAGAATCTATCCATCTCATCCTGGTTGTTGTATTTATTTCCATATAGTTGTTCACAGTAATCTCTTACAATCCTTTGAATTTCTTTTGTGTCTGTTGTAATTTCTCCTCTTTCACTTGTGATTCTGTTTATTTGAATTCTCTCTCTTCGTTGCTTTGTGAGTTTTGCAAGGGGTTTGCCAATTTTATTTATTTTTCCAAAGAACCAGCTTTTGGTTTTGTTGATCTTCTGGATAGTCTTTTTGGCTTCTAGATTATTTATTTCTTCTTTCATTTTTGTTATTTCTTGTCTTCTGCTGGTTTTTTTTTGTTGTTGTTGTTGCTCTTTTTCTAGTTTTTCAAGTTGGTAGATTAGGTTGCTCTTTTGGTTATTTTCTTGGTTTTTGATATGGGCCTGTATTGCTATGGGTCTCCCTCTTAGATATGCTTTTGCTGCATTCCAAACATTTTGGAACTCTGTGTCTTCCTGTTGTTTGTTTCAAAGTAAGTTTTTATTTCATCTTTAATTTCTTCAATTACCCATTCTTCCTTTATTAGCATGTTGTTCAGTCTCCATGTGTTGGATGTTCTTCTTTCTTTCTTTTCATTATTGATTTCTAATTTGATACCCTTATGGTCTGAAAAAAAAAAAAAGGTTGGTAATATTTTAATCTTTGTATATTTATTCATGTTTGCCTTGTGGCCTAGTATGGGGTCAATTTTAGAGAATGATCCATGTGAATTTGAGAAGGTGTTTTCTTTTCCTTGTGGCTGTAGCATCCTGTAGATGTCTATTAGGTCCATTTTGTCTAGGTCTTCATTTAAGGCATTTGTGTCCTTGTGTAGCTTTTGTTTTTTTGATCTGTCCTTTGTTGAGAGTGGGGTGTTAAAGTCTCCTACTACATATGTGTTTTCATCTATATTTATTTTCAGTTCTCTTAGTAGCTGTCTTATGAATCTTGGTGCACCCTCATTTGGTGAGTATATGTTGATAATTGTTATGTCTTTTTGGTTGGTTGACCCTTGAACCATTAGATAGTGACCTTATTTATCCTTTGTTACCTTTTTTTTAATTTGAAGTCTGCTTTATCTGCTATCAGAATGGCTACCCTTGTCTTTTTTTGGGGGGCATTTGCTTGTAGGATCATTTTTCATCCTTTCACCTTCAATCTATGTTTGTCTTTTGAGATCAAATGTATTTCTTGGAGGCAACAAAATGTTGGGTTCTATCTTTTAATCCAGTCTGCCACTCTATGTCTTTTAATTGTTGAGTTTAGCCCATTGATATTTAGGGTATTTATTGATGTTTGAGGCTCTAACATTGGGTTCCTGGTGGTCATTGGTAGTTCTGTTTTAGTTTGTTCTTTCTTTTCTATTATTCATTCTTTTTATTCTTCTTCAGGTTTCAATCTTAGGGCTTCTTGGAGGAGTTCTTGGAGGGGGGTTTGGTGGTAGCAAAATTCTGAAGGCTTTGTTTGTCTGAGAAGGTTCTAATTTTTCCTTCATAAAGGAAGGACAACTTTGCTGGGTAGAGTATTCTTGGTTGGCACTTTTTGTCTTGGAGTGTTTTGATGATGTGGCCCCATTCTCTCCTTGCTTTGAGAGCCTCTTCTGAGAAATCTGCGGTCAGTCTGATCGGTTTTCCTTTGTAGGTTATCTGTTTCCTCTCTTGTTATTCTCATAATTTTTTCTTTATCTTTGGCTCTTGAAACTTTTACTATGATGTGTCTTGCTGTGTTTCTTCTTTCATTAAAGTAGTTTGGTGTCCTTTTTGGTTCCTGTATGTCTATTTTCATTTCTTTCTTCAAGTTTGGGAAATTTTCCTCTATTATTTTGTTGAAGAGCCTTTCAGATCCTATGTCTTTCTCTTCTCCTTCTGGGATTCCTATTACTCTTATATTTGTTTTCTTTAGAGTATCTGACAGATCTCTGATTTTTTTCTTCTGTTTTCTTACTCTGTTTTTCTCTCTCTTTCTTCATTCACTCTACTTCTGTATCCTCTAGTGTGCTTATTCTTTCTTCTATTTCTTCTAATATGCATTCCTGGCTCTTCCCTGCATTTTTGAGCTTTTCTATTGCTCCTCTTATGCATTGCATCTCCTGCAGCTTCTTATTTAGTGTTTCAATTTCATCTTTCTGTACTTCAATGATATTGCTCATTTTGGTACATTCTTTTTTAAATATTTTTCTACTACTTCTTTTAGTTCACCGAGAGCTTCTACCCTCTTGCTTTCCCTTTTTTTCCCTCTTCTTTGGCCTCTTTGAGTGCTTTTATCATGTTGATTCTGTATTCTTTGTCTGACATGTGCAGCATTTCTTCCATGTCATCCAAGTTGGTTTCTACAGAATGTGTATCCTTTGGGAGTGAATTATTTTTCACAGGGATTATTTGAGTATTTGTATTCTTCCTCCTTCCTGTGTTTTCCTTTCAGACTTACTCTACATATTGAGTGACTACTGCTCTGGTATTAGGCATGTTGAAAGCTATCTAAATGTGGTTAGTTCTGTCTTTGTACTTTCACTGCAGTGGTGGTTATGTCTTGTTTCCATTGCTTACTGCAGGAGACCAGTTCCTATACAGGGAGTGAATGTGTGACCAGGCATGGTTTCTATTGTATTGTCTGTCTTCTTTATTGTTGTTTCCCCCCTTTTTTTAGCCTGATGTACCTTAAATAGCCCTTGGTGCCTCCAAGCATCTAGGCTTGCCGTAACACTCTTTTTGGTTGGGGTTTCTTCAAGCTCTTGGCTGGTGATTGTCTTTATTTTCTTAGTTTGTGCAGGCGCTGCACATTGACACTGGTGCTTTTGGGCTTGGAGCGAAAGCTGGAAGCCTTGAATTTAGCTTATCCAGTACCAAACTACTGGTTCTGCCCCTAGCCTGAAGGTCCAGTTAACTGAGTTTTAAAGGCAAATTTGGTTTATTGCCAATCAATATTTGACAAAGAAAAATGGTTTCTATGATAATTTCTTATAAACATGAAAATAATTTGATTGTGCCATATCACTATCTACATTAAATTTAAAATATAATCTGCTCATCCCCTTTAATGTTATGTAAAATTAGTTCAAATATATTTATCTTTATCTTGAAAAAGATTTTAGAAAAAGTAATGGAATATGTATTGGATATATATAACAATCTCATATTTGATTTGTAGTTCATAGTAGATGAATAATGTGGTGCAAATATTGTGATTGTTTTTCTAACCTTTAAAATTAAAAACTTAACTATCATAATTTTCTCTGCAAGTTACTATGTAAAAACATTTGGGTGAAAGTCTATCATGATCTCATATATCAACATCAAAAATATTTTTCCAGTATTCTTTCTTACATTCTTCAAATAATCTTCATCAGAACATCTCATCTCTTTTCTTGTCCTGACTTTCTCATGATGAGTGACCTTCATTCTTATATTACTGAGAGAGCTGATGCTTTACATACCTGTAACTTCTTTCCATTAGCTTAATGTTTGTGTGACATCTTCCCACATTTAAAGTCTCATCATGGAATGACTGTGTTGAAATCATCCAACTATGTCTCATTTAGTTATAGGTTTGTTGTGTGTGCTACCAATTTGATCACACAAAACATATTCCTATTTTGCTTGTCTGTATTATAGACTAACAATTAAACACTAGGTGTCCTGGTTTTATTTGTAGTCTTACTTTTGCAATTTAATATTCTCCTAGGTCTTTGAGATGAGGAAATAAAGATCTAGACTTCAGATATAAAGGAGTATTTTCAGCACAAATCCCAAAATGGAACAGTACAAATGGAAATATTTATAATAGTTATAAATATTAGATACAAATTTTGGAAATGTTACTGGAAATGTGCTAATGTATTTAAAGCTGCATTTCATTATTATCATGAAAATTATAGGAAATAGTGTGATTATTATTTCAATTTTACATATGACAAGGTATTTGAAAGAAGTTCAGGAACTGAATGAATATCACACAGTTAAGTAGCAAATGTTTACACATACTCAAAACACTGTGACTACCAAACCCAGATACTTAACTTATACTCAGCTAGACTGGGTTTATTAGTCCTTTCAGAATAGCAGTCTTTGGGGTCTGGTTATTAGCACTCACATACTATCAGTTATAGGTTAGTTAAAAATGTCATTGACATTTAGATGTCCAATGATATGAGTGAACTGAGAAGATGTGATATATATGCACAAGGGAATAATTCCCAGCTATAAAAAGTTGAGGAAAAAAATAACTCTTCCACTTGCAACAACATAAGCAAGTAAATGGGAAAGAAAATAACTGCATGGTTTCACTTCTGTGAGGAATATAGAGACCCAACTAAGTGTCAGGTACAAACAAGCCCTAGAAACACTGGATAAATTGAGGCTACTGGAAAGGTAGAAGAAAATGGAGAACATTTTGTGCTGTGGTGGAGGATTATGGACACATTGGTGGCAGATGTGGTGTAGTAGCATACATCTGAAAAGGTGATGCTATGCATCTGAATCCTATGCAATGTTACAAAAAGAGAAAACAGGAGAAAGGTTTGTGTAAAAAATAAACCTTCCCTTTAGAATGAAATATATGTCTTTTCTTTTATGCAATGTCCATTAGTACCTATATCCTCATCAACCTTAAGGGTAATATTAGCATCATTCTTTACTTTTCTTTGAGGGAAGACACTTTTTTTTTAAATATCCATATTCATTGCAGAGGTAATGACTTGGACCTAGCATAATTCAAAACAGTGAGAGAATGAGGGAGAGATCACATGGTGTAAATTATATTACACTTTCACTGTTCAAATTACTGTTTGGTTCCTCTTTTTTTGGACCTAACAGATGTAGCAATAATATAGGAAATTATAAATCAACAAAACAGTCTGGCTAGAAACAAATGCAGCAGGAGGAAAACAAAATTGAAATATTTGGTATCACAGGAACTTAAAGAAGAAAGGTTGTCGAGATGTTAATTGCCACTGATGACATAAGAGAGATGAACACTGGACAGTGTCCATTAGAATTTGTGACACTAGGTTTCTTAAGAAATAATAGGATCATTTTTTTGAGCCTTGAGTGAAATCAAATTAGTTTGAAGTGAATAATATTTAGAAAATAAAGATGTAAATCATTAGCTTGACATATTTCATTTGTACCTTTAATTAATTTTTCCTTACATATTGTAGACCATATAGTTCTCCAACCACAATATAAAACAAGCAAAGCTAAATCATGTGGTGTCTGTTTCTAAGTGTTCATTAACTGCTCTGTTGTTTTCTCTTTGCTTGACTCTAATTTTAATAGTCAGGAAAAATGAGAAAAAAACAGTCATCAAAGATACATTTAATTTTCATTTAATAAAAGGTTTTGAAAGACTATAATCTTATTTTAAATGTTGAAACTAAGTTTAAAAATGGTGGTAATGAAAATTTATAACCATGAAATTTAAGTGATATTAAAACACAAACAAGAAGTGAGGTGCTTATATTTTGGAGGACAGAATAATATTTAGAGAAAGGTGTAAGGATAGCTATTTGGTTAGCAGAATAAATGACCAAAGATAAACTATTGTTCTGATTGGACACTTCAGTGAGAAGAAATATTAAACTTCCAGTTAATATGTAGCATTGAGACTTGAATTTTATAATTGTAGACTAAGTAAAAAACAGATTTAAATAATTTGGTGAACATTATTTTAATTATGTTTTCATTTTACATAATGTTGTGAGTTTCTGTATTTGATGCAGTTTGTAGAAAATGATAAAATCATTCAAAAATACTATGAGTAAAGAAAAAATGAAAATTTTTATAGTGTTCCATGCTACAATGTAACAGTCATGATACTGTTTCTGTAACTCAGTCAAAAATTTCCCAGATTAAATTTTAAACGTTTTCTTGGTTAACATTTATTATGACATGGCTTACTAAATAGGGTTGAAAAGTCATTGACTTTAAATTTGAGAAATATTGTATAGTTCATAAGCGGTAATTTGGTAAACAAATACTTGACAATACAAGAATGTGCATATAATTTGGAAACAAATCTATATCTAGAGCTCATATAAGAAATAATCAGTTAAGGAAATGAGAACTGATTACATTTCCTTCCTAAATTGAATTAGCACATTGGAAACTAGCTCCAGTTTCTTAGCACAAAAATTAGACTGACAGTGTTATTTTGAAAAACTGTTTTTAAATCATGATGGTCATGCTTCCTACTTAGAATTGGCCCTTTATAATTAATATGTAACTATAGGAAGTCAACAGTCAACATAGGGACCAAATTCTTTGAAATAATGGGGTTTTTTTTTTTTTTTGGTCTGGTATTTTTTACTTTTGAAAAGTTGCTATTTATTGATTATATATAAATGCTCATATTTGCATCCTTTGTGATTATTGTAAACTCAACTTTCATGCATATTTTTGTCTTTATTGAAAACACAGTCTAAGTGTATTTTTTTGTAAAACAATGAATCTCAAAATAGGCAGAAATGAGATAACTTGCTCCAGAATTTGCAATTTATTTTTAAAGGTTTAAATGATTAATATGTTAGTAATATTTCAATGGAAATGTTGTTATTTATATTTTACACACATATTCAATTTAAGGGTAGATAAAATAATTTCATATCATTTGGTATTTTTCATATTCTGAAAGTGGTCTTTTCATGAAAAATATCTTTCATAAATTTAATTTGGAAGGGATTAAAATGATTTATTTTTGCTTACTTTAGTTTTCTTTAAATGTTTGTATTTTATACAGAAGTCATTATTTGTAAAGTCTTTCCAATGCAGTAAAGAAATGCTTTTTGCCTAGTAACTAAGACTTTTTAGTGATACATTTTAGTAAGATAAGAAATGTCAATACATGTGGTTTCCCAGAAATCCAGGAATGGAATTTCTTAGACTGCATTTTACTTCAACTTTAGCTGTAGATTTTGAATTTATCAAATTCCTCAGTTTACAGAACACTGATTCTAGTTCACTGAAGTCTTCTCTATTACTCAGTCTTACAGTTCATTCCTCCAAAACTTCCTTTCTTCCTCTTCAAGAAGAAGCCAATTTAATGTAATAGATCTGTGCAAATAATATATGTGCATTTTTAAATCAAAGGGAATTTTCACTGAAATAAAAATGCTTGTTATTTTGGAAAGGATACAAAATACTAAAAAAATCTCCAACTTTGTAAACTACTTAATGTAAACTATTGTTTACAAAATTATTAGAAAATAGGCTAATTTTGTGTCTACAGCAATTTTCTAGAGCAAAACAAAAATATCTTAAATTCTGATGTATAAAAAAAATGATGCCTTAGAGTAATTCTAACCAAAAACATTTTTCTCTGATAATTGAAATTTTGTAATAAGTGGTTGCTACTCACCAGTATAGTTATTTAGTAGTTGGAATGTGACTAGAATGCATGAAGGACTGAATATTTAATAGATTGAGATTAGTAATACAGATGTAAAATATGCATTTCTTATAAAATACCTATTGTTGCTCAAATTTAATATGTTGGTAGAAACATTCTAAGGGAGGATATGGTGGTAAAGTATTTTTTAAAATTTATTAATATATAAATTTCACATCATTGTAATCTCAGGGATTTAACATCCCCCTCCACGCCATTCACCCCTCACCCCTTTCCATCCTACCCAAAGTTGTGTGCTTCAGTTTGTTGCTTAGCTTGTTTTGACTTTACCTCAATTTTTTTGTTTATTTTTTCACTATATCCCATATATTAATGAAACCATTTGGTTTCTGGTGGAAAATATCAATTTAACATTAAAATTTGTGTGGGATGTTATATTTGGATAATAAACTAATCAGAGAAAATTTAAATATATAGATAATATTAATTTTCTTTGGACTATATCAAAATATTTTCAATGAAATTATGATATAATTCATAGTCTATTATGTGAGTTCAATATATTTGTGTATGATTGACTCGGTCAAAATACATGTAACATTAGGAATATAAAATATTTTACAAATAGAAACAAGTACACAAAGATTCTGAATTAGACGAATCTTACCCAGAGGCAACCAGCAATAGCAAAAGTATTTAATTTTATTCTTATTTTCATTTTCTTCTCTTTCTCTCACAAAACTTCCTGAAAAAGCCATCAGGTATTTAAAACCACCAATACCCTGGGGCTGACAATGATGTAATATATACAATGATGTATATATATATATATATATATATATATATATATATATACACATATATATACACACACATGCATACATATATAAATATATAATACCAGACAAATCTATTCTCTTTCCCCCTTTTCATTGCCTTACTTTATTTTCTGCTCATTCCCCTCTCTTATGTGGCTAGAACATTAAGAAACTACATATAAACACAATTTGCAAGAATCTCTTTGATCAGTTCATTAACTATAACACTGTAACCCAATTCTGCTCAGATAGAATCATCCCAACAGCAATTGTCCTTTCCTCTCAAATTCTAATTGACTTTTGCAATTATGTGCTTGTTCTAATCTACTTCTGTCAAGGTGATATAGCATCATTGTACATCGTTTTAAAATGACCACCACACTGCATTATTAGAGTAGCCAAATACATTTTCCTACACCTTTTTTTTTTATGTTAAGATAGTGAGAGACTGTCTACTAATGACATAATTTATTCATAACTGTATTAACTGTGTTCCGAATGCTTTACCGAAGGGATTTTTACAACCAGGATGTCAGTTTTCATCATCATAATTCTTTTGATCTGTAGTTCCATATTTATTTATCATTCTTTTCTAGTTAATAAATATTAAAGTGATACCTACATCTTTATTTTGCAAATACTAATACTGACTTTAGCAGATTACAAAGAGCATGCAATGACAAAGTCACTGTCAGTAAATTGTCCCTGGATCCAAATTCAGTGCATTTCTTATTATATATATAATATATATATAGACATTGCTATCACGTGGTATAGAGCTATTGGTTTCAGTCAAGATTAAGGTGATTCATGTTGTCATTTTAGAGTTCACCCACAATTATCTTATATTAAAGGATAATTTATAGATTTCCTATAATATCCCATTCTTGATGAAATCTAACATGGAAACAGCCAAAAAAAAAAATAAAATTAAACCCATATATTTGCATAGTGGAATTTTATATATTGATAAATGGAAGTTAGCAGAGATAATGATTAAAGTTAAATAATAGCACATTAACTAGTAGTGTGTGTTGATAAAAGTTCCATTTCACTGAAGTTAGAAAAACTAGGAAAATTTCCCAGTAATGTGTGAAACCAAGTGATACTGGAGCATGCTTGGGAACTTGGTGAAAATATGAAAGGATAGACTTCAAGTGATTCACTTAACTTTTCAGCTTAGAAATAAATGTCAAGAAATCTAGTTTAAATAGATTGACATGCCAAAATTATCCTTCATTAAGTATGTGATAATAGATTTAAAGAAGTCTGAAGGAACTTGATTATCTTAGTATAAACCATTAGAATCACAAAGTAATCCATCTTTTACTTGAATTAGGTTTATTTCAGTGAGGAAATGACTTGTTTCTTAAGTCAATATGTATTTTTGAGGCCATTCTATAAACATGTAGTAAAGGATAATCAATCAAAAGAGTTTATACTTCTTAGCATCTATATTAAAATCTTAAATACTGGTGTACTTTCAGTACTTTAGTTGAGGATGTGATGTAACATAGACATTGACTATTTCATCTTATACCTCTAAATCACATACAATATTGTAAACTAGTGTTGCCTCAAAAAAAGAAAAAAAGATAAACCTTAATTCTACCCATGAAGTAAGTGGACATTGATTTCAATTCCACATTCTCAAAATTTATTAAAATTCAAGAATCCCAGGACATATATAAAAGTGCTGATAATCATATACATTTTATCAAATTCCTTCCAATTTTTTTTTCTTTGTCTGGGATAAAGATTCAAAAGTCTTTTTACTAGTCAGTGATTTAAATTCTCTTTTCTATTCTGAATATAACACTTTCAGTATATTTTAGTTTTTCTCTAGTCTGCTGCAGTATCCAGAATTTAAAATAATACCCATGGAATCTCATACTTTCAGAGAATAGGATAGTTGGATGGGAGTTTGGGAGAGAAGGACTCAGTGGAAATAGTGGAATATTATAGGGGCCCTGGTGGTGGGCAGCATGTGAATGTATACACTTGTAGAGGTTTGTATGTATAATCTCTGGAGCAAAAGCAAAGACATAAACCAACTTTTCTTCAATAACTTACACTGGAAAAAAATAATAATAAAAGAAAACAATGTGAATTGTTTGAACGAATCTGTATCAGGCAATATTTGATTTACATTTTTCTGGTCCTCTTTCTTGAGTTGTAGAAAAATATAATTATATGATAATGGATATTTTCACTTGAGTATTTTCAAACATTGAAATCCACAATGTCTATGTGAGTCTCTAGTGAATCTGGGACCTGGGTGCTAGAAGTGCAGAGAGGGGCACTCTGGGAACCTTGCCTGAAGCATGAAAGAATAATTGCACATGAAAATCAATCATGCAATGAAGCTTATTTGTGCAACACTCTTGTGTATAGCGATTGAATACAAAGACAGGCTTTGAATCACACTGCATGTTTTATCAAGTAGTTTGCTACACTTACTATGCTTGCCATCAGTCGAGGAGCTCAGCTCCCAAGGAGTTCAAGGATAAGTTAGGGAGAAGGAAAAGGGAAGCAGGAAATGAATGAGGCATGGCTTGACCAAGAA
Organism: Uropsilus gracilis; assembly: GCA_004024945.1. Lineage (NCBI taxonomy): Eukaryota > Metazoa > Chordata > Mammalia > Eulipotyphla > Talpidae > Uropsilus > Uropsilus gracilis. Next base: position 5,489 of record PVHY01019971.1, on the reverse strand, counting down.
GATAGCCAATTAACACAGCTAGGGTAAAATTTCTTTTTTCTTCGGGAATAATGTGCAGGTTCCCTGTTTCCTGAGTGTTCTCAGTGGCACGGTCAGTCCATGCGGGTGTATTTCTTAGGTCACAGAAAGGTCTCATGCAACATCCTAAAATATGTATGTCATAATACCCCCTGATTATCTTCAGTATTTCTATGAATCTTATGAAATGAAAGAAGCTGACATATTTAACTTGGACATCTAAGAATCAAGTTTCTTGTCTCATAATACTAAGCAACCACTACATATTCTACTTCACCTCTTCATGTAAACACTTCTTCCCACCCACCCCCGACCCACCACTCATCTATTCCTAATAGTCATCTATTTTGTGGATTATTGTAACATGTCCTATCTGGATAATCTAGATCCGTATTTTTTCTTTCGATGATTTTTAAATTGTAACCTCAGTTATAGTTTTAAAATGAATTTTTGGTCATGCCATTTCCTTTTGTGAAGCTCTTCTGAACTTTCTCATTCACTTGGCAAAAGTTAAAAAAAAAAAAAAAGTCCTTATGATCGCAGGCAGTAGTGTCCTGCACCATCTGTTCTCTGTTCACTATTCCATTTTTATCTCCTGTCAGGTAGTAAACTGCTTCTCACATTTATGATCAATTTTAAAATAAATGCGTGTCCCTAGCTAGTGAAAGTTCAGTAATTTTATGTGAAGGAATTTTGTTCATTCCTGGAATAAATACCTTTTAAGATTTAGCTATTGAAAATAAGTTCAGCAAAGATAGCTAAGGAATCATTTTATTTTTTAGAACATCACCTCAGCATGACATTTCTCTGAGATAGAATAGAATAATTTAGCCTGCTTATGACAAATGTTTTTTTTAAGATATTCATCACTTTAGAGGACATATTAGATGCCCTTATTTAAAGGATTCTTTCTATTCAGCTTCAAACTCCTTACCTCAACCACATTTAGAAAAAAAAAATTGCATGAAATAAAACAATTCAATCATAAGAAGAAGAGAATTGTACAGAATTAGTTAATTGGTTAATGCATACATGTAAATTTATTTAGATCTATTACTGTTTTCCATAGTCAGTGTCAATTTGGAAATAAATGCATATTATTCAATGAAAGCTCAGAAAATTTTCTTGAAAAATAGTCATGTTTTTAATATTAAACATGACAATGAATTCACCAATTTAATTACAAAAATATGTTTTATATAGTTCTTGCCTTACTATTTGCTTGTTTTCTTTTGTGAGAAACTTTTTATTTTTACCTGAATTATTTACGTTCTTATATTAGGCATTTTATTTATCACATACAGTTATATAGTACGATAAGACATGCAAATCAACAACAAAAATATACATATTTTTAAAGGTTAATGTCAAAGAGATATAAGTTACAATTGACCAAAGGAAATTAAAATCATGTTCACTAACAACCAAACTGATGTACACAATTGGGGTGGGGGGCGGAGTGAAAGTTTCGGAACAGTCAGGTAGGGAAGGCAGTAGGCTAATCTTAGGGATTACAAATGTGAATATGTGAAATTTATATATAAATAAATTATTTAAAAATAAATAAAAGCATATTCACACAAATGGTACATGATTTAGCACAATATTCCTTAGATGCCATGACTTTCAAGACATTAACAATGTGGAGACCATGACAGGTAACTGATCTCATAATGAATGGAAGCAGTCCTTCTGAAATGATGATCTTACCAGCCTACTTTAGAGAAAAAGGAGGTTAATAAAATGCCCATGAAGTGTTGATTTGAAAGTTACTGGAAAATTCCTTCTTTGGAGCCAGACTGTAAGAGCCCTTTTTCTAAGTCTCCATTCTGTTAGTATTCCATCTGTATTATGAACATGACTAAGCCTGCAGGTGGTCTTTAACATAAAGAGATGATTTTTGATAGGAGTCACTTGTTTAGGAAGAAGCAAAAAAAAAAAGTTGTCACCTAGCATCTGCTACTGGGGTGCCATCACTGGGGTGAATTATTTTTTTTTTTTAAGGAAAAAAACACCTCTGTGTATATATTGTATTAAATATATAGAAACAGGGAAATACCAAGAACAAAATAGACTGACACAATAGACTGAACACTTGCTAAGGCACAGCCCAAATAGTGAGAGAAGTTAACCAGGAAGAGAGATTAGTGATTTGTTCAGGGTCACACATCTAGGTTTTAGCATAAATAGAATTTGAAATTATGTACCTAAACCTCAGGGTCTAAACATTCAATAACCACTCATTCTTCTTGTCCCCCCACCCCACTCAGTCTTTTTTTAGTGTTGGATGCATTTTCAACAGCTGTTCAACTAATTAGATCTCAACCCATGGCTTTTAGTTTAGGGAATATATATTTAAAAATGACTATAGTTTTAAAACTGTGCACAAGATATTTCTGAACATAATATTCTATAATTTCTATAAGAAAATAAAAGACTGGTGCCATATTGCTTGAAATCTTCTGTTCATAAAAGATCCATATGTATTTAGACATGAAAAAGGTATAGGTAAAATGCAAGAATACTTGTCCCAGATAATGGATTTTAGAATCATCTGATTTTTGCCTTGACAATGTTTTATTTCCATAAAACATAATTCACAATTTAAGGCAATATGGCATATTTTCCTAAACAAAGAGAATATTTTATTGAGAATATTTTAACTATTATTTTGAAGTCACTGTTTGTAAAGCAAATTAAACAGACAATATTTGAATAGCAAACAATTTGCCCTCAAACTCTGTGTTCTAGTTAGAAATCAAATTTTGTTCTCTTGGGTAGAATATTGTTTGCCCTAAAACCAGAGATCAGGATACTTTCCAAGTTAGCATTTTCCAGTATCAGAGATTATGTTGCACTAACAATTTTTCCTCTAGAATATCTCCAAATATCAAAAAATTTGAAATCCAGTCTCCTTGGATAAGAAATGAGTAGGAGTCACAAACTCAGGGTTTGTGAAAAAGTTTTACATGTATACTTCATATCACATAATCATGTATCAACATACTTATGCATTCATTAATTGGTGTTCTGAGAAAATAGTATCTATAAAGAAACTTGAAAATATGAAAGAGTACATATTTGGAACAAGCATTTATTTTTAACAAATAATCAAGACTATCATGATATAGTTATCAAAACTTCATGTAAATATAAATTCTTTTGTGATGCTTTTGACCACACAATGTAATTTCAATCACTTATCTTTAGAATACATTTTATATGGAAAGTGATACTATAATTCATTTTCATAATGTAATATTCTATACCTGCCTCTCCATAAATAATTTTTGCCATGGATCAGTTTTCACAAAATATGTGATGGCATTATTCATTTCTGTTACAATGAAATTTAGAATTTCAATATGAATTATACAAGTAAAGAATTTTGCCATTTTGAATGTCACTGGCAACCTATTTTAGGTTTTTATAAAATACTAAATGCAAAATAAGGTTCGAAATGGCCTTAAAACCACAGCAGAATCTGAGCAGCAAGAAAAGGCAACTTGTGACACTTACGTGGATTAGCATAGTATCAAATAATAGTGTTAAAGAAAGTGGGTGGCCATTTTCATCCCTTGACTGGTCTGTTTCCTAGGAAACAAAGACTAAATGATTGCACAAATGACCTATGCCTGTGGATTTAAATTGGTGAAATTATATAGGGCTATAATCTATGCAGCAGAAGAAAGGTAATTGTTCAAATGACTGTTTATTAGGTAAAATGGAAAAGTTTAAAATACTTATTTTACTTTCTAAGAGTTTTAAAAGTAAATTATTATTAATATATTTTGTTATTATGTTAAGATCCCTATCTTATCAAATAACAAGATTGTAATACAACCAGTCAAACGACATGCTGATTAAATGCTTTTGTTTAAACATGTCTAAAGGAAACTATTCATTGACTCCGCTCAGGCTGCTACTAGTAGAGTTAAACTTGTTTCCAACTGACATCCAGATGGTATCAGTAGGGTATCATTTTGACTAGCAGCAAAGAATTTATTAAATGGCCTATGTATGCTGGACTTCCAGCAAAATTTATCCTGCATAAGTAACCACAGAGTGCCTTCACAGAGTTTGACAAATACATCTGTCATAAATTTTACAACATATAAGAGCCTGGTGATGCATTACCTACGATCATTATAATGACCCTCTGTGAAAATATCAAGTTGTCACTAAAAGGATGAAAGCATTTGCTTCCTCTTGAGAAAATAACCTTGGACTCCTCATAGAAATTCTTGTAGCAATTTAAAGAGGTTTCTTTTCAGAGAGGTGATTCCATTTGCAAGTGTTTTGCTACAAGAATAGTATTTCTAGCTTATTGTTTCTATCTTGATTTCTGTATTTTATTATAAAGTAATTGAATAAGCAAGCGTTGTAAGTTAATTGTGAGGAAGAAAATAAAATTCTTACAGAATACCCCATATCTGTAAATGGAATCTCTAGGAAAGATTACAAATATTCTTGAAAATAATTGTAATAATAGTACTGTTAGAGGGTAACTGCCATTAACATTACTGATGCCATGCATTGATAATAGCTAAGAAAAAGGAGTTGCTTCCTCTTTGCTTTAGAATTATAAATTTCAGGAAGGATATACCAAAGTGTGACACTGACCTTCGATATAATTCAGTTTCCTTTCAACAGGATAGAAGGGAAGGCAGGAGTAAAAATAAGTTTTTGTGATATAAGATGATCAACAAGATTCCATCCAGGAAGGAGCAGGAAACAAGGCAAAAATGGTATAAAAAGGAATTAGAAGAAGAAGAGATTCAGCCATGTATAACCTCCTCCATCCAAGGAGTAAGATGTGAGCCCGGCCACATGGGTAAGGCCTGTGGCCTTGGGTTCAGCCTGGGGAATTCATGACCTTAGCATGCACAAGCTTAGTGTGTGTGATGAGGGAGTCTAAAGAGTTTGGAGATTTGAACTCTGTGTTGGAGTGTGTCTTATCTAGTTTGACTCAAATGTTTTTGGAGAAGCCATGAACTAGGACTGTGCAAATAGACTACTTTGGTTCCTGTGTCTTGGAGTTTTTCTACTGCCCAATGTTCAGAAGGACACCATAAGAAAAAGACCATCACATCTTCAACTACATGCTTGGAGGAAGTTAGAACAGACACCAAAGGAGAAAAAAAGGAATGTCCTGCTTTTTCAACACCTGCTGCTTTACTCAGATTAATTGGATATTGTGGTGAAGTGATTGGGGACTAAATGACTGTTTTGGACAAGAGTGGGGTAATGGGTTTTTAATGTTTATTTTGTAGCACATGTGATGGGGTAACTTTATTTTTTATGTTTACCTTGTAGTACATATTAGGTGATCACTTTCTTGCTTAGTGATAAATAGTTTGGTCAGTTTAAGAGTTTGGTCTAGCTTGGAAATTACCTAGCATTGTGACTACACATGGCAAAGAATCCAGTTCAAAGTTTTCTTCCTTCCTTCTTCCCTCCCTCCCTCCCTC